>BRYE01000022.1:13607353-13609853 GCA_030159115.1 Actinidia arguta var. hypoleuca
AATTAAAGTTATCTGTCAGGTTCCGTCCACTTAAAGTTGAAAGAACCAATTGATTCCTTCAAAACCTTTAATAAACTATTTTGCTTGACGTTTCTTCTTCTTTTAAAATCCTAATCGATAAAATTAAAACTTATTTCCAAGCTAAGCTCTAGAAAATAACATTAGCAATCGTTCTTTAATTAATTAATTCCGTCAATTCTAGATGAACGAAGACTGAAGGTTAATTTTAACTGTGCTAAATTAAAACGTCATGGTTCGATTTATCACAATTAAAACTATAGACATTAATTTATTACCGTGCTAAATTCTTTTTTTTTTTTTTAATATCTCCACTAATAAAATATAACTCAATTATTAAACATTCTCCGTGCAAAACGAACTCAACCACCTCTGATGTGATAGTATGTTGACTATTCTCGTAATAGTTGAATCTTCGAATTGTGACAGTTTTTATTAGGGTACCTCTACCAACCGAATTCGGATCCTCTAAATTAGGTGCTAGACGGATTGGTCCTGAAATATATAAAATAATATCATTTTATACACGTTACGGTTAAAATAACGTTATTTTATTTGTTATTTATAATACAATATTATTTTAATTCTAAAATATATAAAACGATATCAATTTATATACTTTAAAACTACTCCGCCTAACAATTCCTACGTAGGATATGAATCCCCACCCACCACCGCCTATTAGGCGTGGCTACGACTATCTCACACAACAAAAGGTTTTTGATATTCTAATTGTTAATTGTCCTTTGAAACATTATTCCACATCTCTTTACATTTTGAAATAGCTGCTGACTTTTAGCTTCTTATTTTTCTAAATGACCAAACTGTCCTTGCTACGGACAAAAGACTGATTATTTTTTGTTAAAAAAAAGGTTAAAAAGCCAGTTAAGTTTGTTTTTTTTTTTTTTGAGATTTTTTAACTTTTTTTAGTTTTTAGTGAACTTTTTAAACATCAAAATTATATATTTTTTCAATTTTTTTGGATAAGAGTAATCTGCAAATATAATTTTTTTTATTTAATTTAAAAAAAAGTCTAATAAAAACGAAAAAGCTTGCATATTTAGCATAATCCCATACTAACTTGCAAAATCACGCTCCATTTGCACGTACAAAATAATTTGTCCTTGTACCCAACTTGTGATTCTACATGGTAAAATAATTACATCCAAAATCATATACACTTGAAAATAATTTGGTTGAAAGAAAGAAGCTATCCATTCAAACGGCCTTAAAAAATAAAAGTGTTTTTCTTTCACATTGATTAAACATCTCTATTTTTGTTGACAGTGCGATCTTTTCAGATTGAAAATCCATTCGTATATGCAATTTTTTTTTATAGAAAATGAAAGCTTCCTCTTCACTAAGAAAACATTGACCAACAAGAGGATCAAGTTCATTTTCCATTGAAGCATTTATCTCTTTGTCCACAATCAACAGATTTCACATCTTCATGAGTTTGCACTAAATCAACAGATCTATTTCCATCAAATTGTACAACATTTCCTCATCATTAGCAAGCTCATTTAAGTCAATATAATTTTTTTGTTCATCCATTGCCCCTACATCAAAAAATATAGTGTTTCCAAAAATAAATAAACATATGAAATAGATATTTTAAAAATTGTTAGAAATTTATGGTGTGAATGAAAGGCCAAAGGGTTACAATCTTTAGCCCTTAATGGTAGCAGTTTACAATTTGGAGCCATAAACAGCCTTTAATGGCTGTTATGTTGGAAGCCTTATGATGTAATTTTATGGCTGAGAGTTACAATGATTGAAGAGTTTTTGCTTCCCCTATAAATAAATGAGTTGTTTAGAGAGAAAAACACAACATAAAGCATAAAAAAAAAATCTAAGTTTAGAGAGACAGATAAAGTAAAAGTTTGCCGAGGCTGCTACAATAGTGTTCCTGTACTCTACAACAGTAGGCGGCGAATCTTCTTAAGTTTGTTGTATAAAAATTGATTCGGCAACAAACAGATTATAAAGAATAATTTATTCAATTGTTCAACCGATTATAGTTTGTAATTTCAGTTTATGTATTTGAATGAAATTATTCTTTGAAATTATATTTGTTATTGAATCAAATTTTATCCAACAGAAACTGAAACTAGTATTTGGGATACCAAATTTTTAGAAAGATTAACACAATAAAATAGAAATACGTTTGGGAAAGGTTGAGAAAGAAATGACAGAGAGAGGGGTGTTTAAAAAGTTAAAAATCAATGGGTCAGATGGGGGGAAAAGTTAAAAATCTATAGGTAAAATTGTTATTTGTAAAGAGGGGTATAGGGTCAATTTTGTAAAAAAAAAAAGGTCTTTTCAATCATTGGGTGCTCCTATGGGGGCTAGTGGTGGTGGAGACTAATACCTTATAATTGTAATGTCATTAGTCTTTTTAGAGCGTCACATGTTCTAGAACTAGCTACAGTTGTCATATTCTACGGTCAACTTCATCATTTCAACACCAATATTAATGGCA
>BRYE01000022.1:13614853-13624853 GCA_030159115.1 Actinidia arguta var. hypoleuca
CAAACCTGTTCGTTTAGGGGTGTAATTGGTCAATTCAACTCATGGAAATGAAGTCATTTGGAGCGAGTCCAAAAACAAAAATTGAAGATTCGGAGCGATTTCAATTTCATCGAGGTGATTGAGTGTAGGAGATCTGCACAGAGTGGTTCGTGAGACAGTCGACAATAAAATTCTACATCCGCAAGTGTGCGATTCACTATTGGGATGTGAGATTTTCTTATATCCATTACTATTTTTTTTATCGATCCCGTGATTTTTCATATATATCTTGGTGTTTTTCATTTATTATTTTGATTAATAGGGATCAGATAGCTTGTTGATAGAACACTTGGTAGTTTTAGTTGTTGATCAATTTGTTGGAAATCTACGTGAACCAACAAGTGTTTATTATTATACTGCTTCTTTGAGTAATTTTAATTATTGAGTAGTTTTTCTATTGCTCTTCTTTAGACTTAGTGTTGATATTGCGGTTTCAGATTTGGTAAAAACAATCATTTTTACTTAACAAGTCACCTAAATTTTGTTTGAATATATTTTGTTGTTGTTTTAGAACCTTGAGTCACAAGCAACCATTGTGCTACGCAACTCCATCAGCAGCCTCAATTGTGTGCACGAGAGGCACCGTACGTGACAGCCAAGGATGAACTTACCCTATGGCATAGGGGGTCATGGCCTCCCAACTTTTTAAAAATTATAAATTTTAATTTAATTTTTTTTTTGTATTTGATCCCCTAAAAAATACAAAAAAAAATAATTTTTTTATTTTTATATTTTTGACTATTTTTGAATAATATTCATAGCTCCGTCCCTGGTGACAGCTCTCATCACCCAACCGCAATCCGTGTCCATCACTCCTAAGCCCACCACTTGTGACCAAACTCATCCTCTACGTGTCATCACCACACAAAATAGTTTCTCCCTTAACCTGTTAAACCCCCCTCTCTTTCTAGCACTTTCTAATGATCATATAAACTAATAAAAGTAGTTTCTCCCTCCTAGTCCTTCCTCACACGCACCTTAATTTGCTGTTTTGAAAGCAGAGAGAGAGAGAGAGAGAGAGAGAGAGAGAGAGAGAGATCGGAATGGCGTAAATGCAGGGGAGAGGAGAGAGCGGAGGGATAAAAGTGTATCTTTACTCACCTACTTGAAAAGTACAATAATTTTTAACAGTGTTGTGTGTGTTGCCCACAACTTATTAACCTCAATGGAAATTCTAACAATATAGATAAATTTACAAACTGTGTATTGAAATAAGCAATAAATAATAAATAAAATTATAAAAATTAACAGTGGACCGAATTCAACGTTTAACATTGTCTTCTTAAGGCAAGATTCGTCCTGTCACTAGTGTTTATGACTGATTGGGGTCTGTCTTCTAGGATGCAATGATCACGCACACACAAATTAGCATAATTTGTATGTGCTAAGCGAACCAGTTTGTAGTATTACTCTCTCACGAATGATTCTAATGCAAAATGCCAAAAACTCTCTATTTTTCATTACTGATGAACTCTCGAATTTTTATTTGTTATTAACTTGTAGGAGATGTTTGTATTTAAAGACTTTCAAGCTGCAAATGAAAGATCACGAATTTACTCCACTGCTTTCAAGCTGCAAATGAAAGGCCACGAATTTACTCCACCATTGAAGTCATTGTAACAACTCCATTAACCAGTCAAATTATTCATCTCTTATGGCTATTGTACGCCACGCGGTTGCGCATGCATATAAAAGCTAGAGTATAATGTGGTTCATTCTGTCTATAACACCTCTTGGTGTTCCAAGTACTCAATATGTCAATGTTAGCTTGGTATATATAAACACTTTAAAATATTTATATCCAAGCAATGTGGGACTTCTATATTTTTTTTCATATTAGTTGTAACACTTTGATGAATATTTTCTCAATATCAATGGTAGCATTTTGATAAATATTTTTTTATTCACCTCTTATCTATTTTGAACAAGTGACTACACTACGATTATTTATTTGTAGAGGAGAATTCATTCCACATATGATTCAATGCATTCGATAAACAGAACTCACTCAAAAAATTAAATCAAAATGATTAGCTCAAACTTAACTTTTTCCAACAGGAAGTTGAAGCAACAACCTTCAATCATAATTAGAAATAATAGAGTAATGAAAATTAATTAATTGGTCCAGTAAAAATATTTTTTCCTTTTTAATCTTTAGGAACTTGTTTTCAAATTAGATAAAAGAAATTACATTTTTAAATTATTTTCGTCAAAAGGAATCAAATGTTAGAAATATGGTGTGAATTAAAACTCAAAATAGGTTGAATATAACAACTCCAAGAAAAAGTTATTATAAGTACAAAGGGCAGCCATAAACAACCTTTAATAGCTAGAGTTTATAGAGCCTTAAACACCCTAATGATGATGGTTTATGGCTAAGAGGTTTTTTTAGATTAAATCATATTTAATAGTCATTTAATTTTTTAGATCATATTCAATAGTCATTTAGTTTTCTCTTTTATAATCTAAGATTGTTAAAAGGAGAAACATTCCAATTCAAGCATTCAGAAAAAAAATTATGAGTTTCATTTGAGTGAGAGAGAGACAGTTGCTGATTTAGTTCGCCAATGCTATTTCAGATGTGTTCTGATGTACGTGGTTTAACCGTTTTATCTTATGAGAAATATATCGATAAAACCCTACAAGACCCTCGGTAGGCGACCAATCTTTCTTAATAAGACTGCGATTGCAGAACTCGGTTAAAATTTATTTGTATCTCATTCTATTTATTTTTATTAAATTCAATTTAGTTTATGTAAATTCAATTTACTGTAGTTTTTTGTGATCAATGAAAATTATTATTTGAAATCTGTATTTGCCGAATATTTTTCCTAACATCAGAAACGTATAAAATTATAATTTTTGATCAAAATGTAAAAAAAAAAATTAAAGACTTGAAAGATTTGAAAACCAAAGTAGCTAAAAAAAATAAAAAAATAAAACAAAAAGCTAGCCTAATTGTTTGTCTCATGCCAGATCATCATGTAGTCAACTTTTGTAATGTAAAGACTAGTTTATAATATAAGAACACAAATATTTTTAAATATTTTAAACTATCTCTCACTATTTATGATTGTAATTAATTTGAGTTAATCTAATAGCTGAGATTTCATTTTTAGACTATTTTTTCTCAAAAAAAAAATATCACTTCATTTCTTTCTTCTCAAATGTGTGGGGTTCACATAGGTTGTGGTCCAATGATCATAAAATCTCTAAAATTATGCATATTTTTTACCCATTGAATTATTTTTTTTAGTGGGACTCACATACAAAAAAACTAAAATACATTTTTCTTTTCTCCTCATTTTTCCCAAACTAATAATACTTTTTCAAAATTATTATACTTTATAATTTTTTCTATTTTGTATCAACGTATCTCTTCGTATATGCATACATCTCTTATCTGACATTAATATCTTACTGTTTTTTAAGTTATAAAACTCCAATGAATACATCTAAAAAATAGTCTTATTTTGACGTAGTGTCAGTAGATACGAGTAATTACTAGTATCATATAATGTAGCTTTGATTCCTTAAAGGCTGGAGTATTCACAGCCAAAACGACCATGCACAGTGTATTTCTACTCGAACCAACAAATTTCTCTCAGAAGTTTTAGATAATTACAGATATGTCCTACACCTCTTTTATTTTTGTAACTATTATTAAAATTTTCTCATGAAGATAAATTTTTCATAAAAATAACAAAACTGCCCTTAAATTTAGGACTTCTAACTTTTTTCTCAAAGTATTAATTAAAATGAATAAAAGTTCTCTTTTTTCTCAAAATACCATTTATTTGTAAACTATCCTACTTTTATTTTTTTAATAACAAATTAAAAAAAATAATTGGTTTTATAAGATAGTTGAATAACTAAGATTATTTGATGAAAAAATAAAAAAATTATTGATTTTAATTGGTGTATTTAGAAAAAATTATAAAATTCCTAAAAATAAGGGTAATCTTGTCATTTTTATAAAAAATAGCTCATGGGTAAAATTTTGATAATAGTTTTAAAAGTTAGAAAGGCTAGTGTTATTTTAAAAAAATAAAAGAGGTTGTTGTATTTATTAAAAATCTCAAAAAATGTTAGTAAAATTTACCTCAATAAAAAATTAGGGCTAGAGAGAGATTTCTATGGTCGAATAGAATCACCATACAGAGTGAATTCAATTACCATTATTGATTCAGTTCTCCAAGGCATAGTTTGGCCTATTTTTTTTAGGATTTTTTACCCAATTTGGTTTTTGATTTTTTTATTTTAAGTGAATTTTTTAAACCGTATAATTAAATTCTTATACTTTTTTCTATTTCTTTTTACAAAATGAGGTTTTTTTATCTAATTAAGTAAAAAGTTCACTAAAACTATAAAAAAAAATCCTAACTTGATTAATTAGTCAATTTTTTTTATCTTTAGTGGATATATTTCCAAATTTAAACAAGATTTTTATACTTTTAAATTTATAAATTTAATTAAACCGATAATTTCTAAAGTGAAAACTTATCTTTTTCTTGTAGATGTGGTATCAGGTCACCAGAATAAAAATAGCAATTGAGGAATAGAACAAGTCTACGGATTTGAACTGAATTGTTCAATTAGTAGAGTCTGTCACAAAACTTCATGCAAAAAACAATGTTGATTAAAAAATGACAATTATATAATCAAAAATGGGTATATTTTTAAAAGGGTGAAATACACTACCACCCCTGATATTTGAGAAATTACACTGACCACCTTTGAGGTTCCGGATTAATACACAAAATACCCCTGGGATGGTTAGTATATTTAAGAGGTGTTTTGTGTATTAACCCGATACCTCAGGGGTGGTCAGTGCATTTTAGAAGAAATTTGTTATAAATTTTAAATCTCAGGAAAAGTCAGTGTAATTTTTCAAATATCAGAGGTACTTTGTATATTAAAGACAAACTTCAGGGAAGGTCATTGTATTTCACCCTTTTTAAAATTATACTTTGTTTTCAATTTTTTTATCAAAGTAACATGCATGATTGACTCAAACTAACATTCTTGTTTAATTTGGTCATAGCTCCAAATCTAAGGAGATGTTTAGTAACGTTTTTATTTTTTTATAGTTGTTTAGTTTTGATTGTTTGTTTATAAAATAAAAATTAAAAATATATTTGTGTTCATTTTTTTTTAAACTGTTTAAAAATAAAAATATGGTGATAGTGGCGGTGGCGGTGGCAGTGGCGGTGGCAGTGGTGGCAATGATGGCGGTGGTGGAGGAGGTGGTGGAGGCGGCGGTGGTGGAGGGGGTGATTTTGTAAACAAAACAAAAATACATTTTTATTGTTTTAACTATTTTCAAAAATAATGATAGTAATTTTATTTTATTTATAATTATAAATAATAACACAAATAATTTTTTTCTTATGTTTATACTAAAAAGTAAAAATTAAACAAATAAATAATAAATTTAACAAATACCACCCAAGTGTGTATAGTTTAGTCCTGTGGTATGAGACTGGTAGATTCATGTTGGAATATAGCGGAGTTGTTGTTCATGTTCCAACTGCACAAAGTATTAATATAACACTAGACATATCCACAATGCAATGTAGGTTGACAATGACATGAACCCTATCATTGTCGTGCTCATTATTTCAAAAAGGAAATCTAGATATGTCATCCTCATCCCTATATATTGTAGCCGCCAATCATTGTCATCCTCATCATTTTAAAAAGGAAATCTAGACATGTAGATAATTCAATATTTTAGAACACGTCTTTTAATTTTTGGATGAAATACATTTATCACTCTTTAGATTCCATGTTAATACACAAAATATTCCTGATATTTAAAAAATTATAATAACTTCCCATGAGGTTTGCATTTAATACAGATGTTCCCTGATATTTAAAAAATTACACTGACCACCCCTGAGGTTCCGGGTTAATACACAAAACACCCATAGGGTGATCAGTGTATTTCAGAGGTGTTTTGTGTATTAACCCGAAATCTCAGGGATGGTCAATGTATTTTAAAAAAAATCTGTTATAAATTTCAAATCTAAATAGAGGTTATTGTAATTTCTCAAACGTTAGGGGTACTTTGTGTATTAAAGATAAATCTCAGGGGAGATCATTGTATTTCACCCTTAATTTTTTTATTTTTATTTTTTTTCTAATAAATTTTTTGATCCAAATAAAATATATTTGGAACTTAGGAAAAGAAGTGAAAAATAATACTTTTTTCTTCTACCGTGTTTGGGTCGTAGATTTTGGAGAGAAAAAACAAGTTAAAAATTTATTATACCTCTCATTTTGAAATGTTTCGGGATTAATTTAATGTTGAATTTCAAGTTAATGTCTTTAAAGTACACAAACAAAGGTTAAGAAATGGTTCAAATTGCGATGAGTTAAAAACTTTTGAGTTTAATTTGTCACCAAGGTCAAACCATGGGTTATTTTGTAATCCCCCCACCCCCACCCCCACCCCCACCCCCACCGAAAAATCCCAGCCTCTTTCTTTCCCCTTTTCTTTTAGGAATAAATATACTGACCACCCTTGAGATTCATGATTAATACACAAAGTACCCATGACGTTTGAGAAATAACAGTGACCGCCTCTGAGATTTGAAATTTCTAACAGATTTTTTTATTTTACACTAACTACCCCTGAAGTTTCGGATTAATACAAAAAATACCCTTACTATTTGTCCACTGCCCATCCATGATATGAGAGGTGCTTTGTATATTAACCCAGAACCTCAGGGGTAGTTCGTGTAAAATAGGAGGAATATGTTACAAGTTTTAAATCTCAGCCTCATGGGAGGTCACTGTTATTTCTCAAACGTCAAGGGTGCTTTGTGTATTAACTCTGAACCTCAGGGGTGATCAGTGTATTTCACCCCTAATATCTTATTTATTCAATTTATTTTATTATTTTCCCTATTTCTTTTAAACCAAAAAAAAATTACTTTACTTCTCATTCTCATTTTATTTCCTTACAAAACCATTTTTTTTTCCTCTACGAAAAAGACAAATTACATGAAATGTAAAGAGAGCTAGAAGTAAAAACTAACCAAAAAAGTTGAGAAAAAATATACAAAAAACAAACATAACCGAATTTATGATGCAATTTATCCAGGAGCCTAATTTCATAACATAACCTTCATACCCAAGTGAATTGCACTTGTTTGACAGCTTTTCGATTGGTTTGTGCAATTTTGATAATATTATTGTCAAAATTTGGCTCACTACAATGTTATTTTATTATTTTGTAACCATGTTACTCTATAGGTTAAATATTATTACAGCATAATTATTCATTTTCTAACATGTGCTCAAATGCATTGAAGATCAAAACTATGGATCATGATATGACAAGATTTGACAAAGGAAAATTTGTTACCAAACTTATCACAAGCAATGGCGGACACGGGGTGGGCAGGCAGGGGTCACGATTCCCTGAATATTTTAAAAAAAATATTAATTTTAATTATTTTATTATTGATTCATTAAAATATACATATTTTATTTTAAAAATATATAATTTAGCCCCCCTAAATGTTATTAGTTTTGCATATTATTATTAATTTTAAAAATGTATAATTTAGTTTCCTTAAACATAATTCTTGCGTCCACCACTGACCACAAGAAATGTCTGGCCTAAATTTTAGCATGTGTTTTGCCTAGCCAATAATACAACATTTTTGTTTTCTTTAACTGAAATTTAACAATAGAAAATTATTTGTTTAATTAATAGAGTCAATTTAGTTCACTGGAATATTTTAAAAAGGATTTGACTAAGTCACATTGGACACTAAATGAAAGGAAGACATTCTAATCACATGGCGGCTATAAATGAAAATGAAGTACACTCACCTTAAGACAAGACCGAATTGACAACTGAATAGCGGCAGCAATGTGTTTATTTGATAATTTATTTAAGTGTCCTCGTATCAACCGTTTAATTAACTGCTAATAAAGAGCACAAAATGATAAAAAAATTATTTTTTGAGAATTTGAATTCAAATCTAACTAGAACTTTGAATACAAATCCAACAGAGAGTTTAAATATAAATCCAACAGAGAGTTTGAATCCAAATCTAACAAAGAATTTAAATCCAAATCCAACAGAAAGTTTGAAACCAAATCCAACAATTAAATGTATTTCGAGGAAGTATTTTTTGAACCCAAAAAAATTATTTCTATAAATTTTATAAATTAAAAAAATCTTTGTTCAATGACCACACGGAAAATAATTCTGGCTTCGTGACTGTCAATGCACATGCTCTAAGAATTGGTATAGTATCCAATATGTTTTGGTGGGATGAATAATGTCCCGTGTTGAATATTTAACGTGGACTCGACACTTATTTCCAAATTCGAGTCATGAGTATTCTTGGTGGTTTCTTTTCAATAAGCAAACAACTAATATCGATCGAGTGATATATCATCTATCCACCTCACCTCATTGTTTTAATTTATTGCTAAACATGGCAAAATATATGAATTTCTTTTATTTTTTTTAATGCAAAATTTTCTAAGCACGTAATCAATGATAAGCTTCCACCTAAGAATTTACATGAAAAATGGCAAATATCCCGAAATAAATAGCATTTTTATGTGTTAAGTTAGTCTATATAAAGTTTTGCTCTGACTTTGAATAAGTTCTGCTTTTGGACATTAATTAATCCAGTAAATCGGATATCAAATTATAAAATAAAAAATAATAATGGTACGTTAATGGAGAATCTAAAAGTAATTTTGAAAAGGTTTGAGTGATAAGGAAAGCAATAAATTACAATAATTTAGATATGCCTGATAAGGGAAGCAGTAAATTACCATATTTAGATATGTTTTTATAGCAAACAAATGTGCTCTTTAATCAAGAAAGGAATATTAAGGTAAGTTGTAGATAATAATCCTTTGTGTTAAAAACTTTTCCTTGTTGGCTAATAGTACATCACTCCAAAAATTTCCTTGTTTTTCTAAGAAAGGTAGTAGATATTGTGAATATTTTTTTCCCAAAAATTAATAGGCAAATAGATATTGTCAATAATGGTCATATGGGCCCCATACATTATAATGCTACATAAATATTTATACAAATTTTTTGACATGGTTATATGAGCCCCGCACGTTATAAGTGGGATCAGCCCATCCTATTGGAGAGATTTTGTACACATATGGGTACAATGGTCTTCAAAATATGCACCTCGTGTCACCTTAATCTTTCGTGTATTGATTTTTATAATTGCGTTCTTAATGTTTGCAATTAAGTTTTATATGATCCTGTAATAATTACATATATTTTCTTTTATGTTTTCTTTATTATAGAAACAATCTTGAAGTTTTTGATTTTTCACAAGAAATCAAATTAATTTGAAAACGTCAAAAGATTTGATGTGACAAGGAATTTCATTAAAATCGAATTAAGAGAAAGACGTTTCCAATTCAAATTGCACCAACCCCTACCGTACATTTGAAGAGCTCCTCCCTATTCCCTTATCTGTTCATATTGGTCGAGACTGTTCTTGTCCCGGCTTGAGTTTATATTGATGATTTAAATTGATTATTGGTTATTCATGAAAAAAAAAATTAATTTAATCAAACTTCTATGAATAAAATGAATTGTTAAAATTTATAATCATATCAGTTATTTATTTTAGAAAATAAAATACAATTTATTCATATATTTATAAATATCGAGTGAAATTGATGTTTTGCATAGATAATTTATTATAAAATTTATAAATAAATAATTCAAATTATTGATGTAGACCCAACTTTAGACTCACCAAGGCTCTGTTTGGCATCAGTTTTGTTTAAAATAAGTAAAAAAATTAATCAGATTAGATTTTTTACTTTTCTGTTTTTGTTTTTATGCTTAATTTTAGTTAAAGTAAAACCAAAAAAATAAAAAAGAATTTTTTTAAAAAAATTTTTTAATAACAAACTTAAAAAAAATTTAAATTTTTAAGCATTATCAAACATT
>BRYE01000022.1:13647353-13649853 GCA_030159115.1 Actinidia arguta var. hypoleuca
TTTTTATTTTTTTATTTGATAATTTAGGGTACAGAATCCAGCTAGGGTTATATCAATTATATCATGAATTACGTTTTTTAAGGGTTTGATTGATTATAGTGAAAAATTATATTAGAAAAACAAAGTAATAGAAAGCGAAGGGAAAGGGAAAAAAAATCTATTTTCATATATACATTTGGTTAAAATGATAATTTTGTAAGAAGTTGTAAAAAGAATTTATAGATACTAAATTACTCTTATCATTCAATTTGGATCGAGTCACATAGTAATTGGTCACTTTTTCTAGAAAATAATCTTTCTTGTGTTCTTCGTAAAATAAAAAAAAAAATAAAAAAATGTCGTGTTAGTATGCTGATATGGAATGTACAAGAAATTTATTTCTCCTGCAGTTTCCGTTGTTATCACGCCAAATAAAGGCATGAAAAATTTCACTTTTTCTCTTTCTTTATTTTTCATAACTTTCATACTAATCAAAATAAGTGAAAGAAGCTATTTTTATTTTTTTCTTGATTGGCTTAGGAAAATCAATAAAAAATTGTCAAAAAAATTGGTTCATTTAAAATTAAAAAAAAAATAATGGTAAGAAATTTTATTTCTCTTTCATTTTTCACTAATTTCAAAAAATAAAATTAGTATTCATTTTTCTTCATTCAATATATAGATATATTATTTGGATTTAGGTTGATCAAATTGAATTATAATATTATGGATCCAAATACCTAATTATGGAGTTGAATCATGATTGGTGATTAATGGATTTTAGGATTGAGGAGAGAGTATTTTCCAAATTTAGGATTACTAAGGACGGTTTAGGATAACTTTCACACAAGATGAATTAATTTTGTCTTCATATATATATATTTTTTTTATTCTGGTCATGTTTTTTTTTTTTACTTTTTATGTTCGTTTTTTTTCTTCAAAAAAATCCATTTGTTAATTCAGATTTTAGCGTCTTTTTGTAAGAATCTCATTACTTTCTTACCAAAAGATGAAAAAAAAAGTTTGATAAAGGTAAAATTAATCTAATTCGAGTAAAAATTATCCCAAATGAGAATTAAATAAATTGACTTTTTCTCATTTTTAGTGTTTTTTTTTAATTTGATCAAATTTTTTACTTTTCAAAATTCGTATGTGAAGTAAAGAATTCAATAAATTTTGAAAAAGACAAAAAAATAATAAAAATAAAGATGTTTATTTAGTAATTCAAAAGGAGAATAAAAATAAAGATGTTTATTTTGAAAAAGACACATTATTTGTAGATTAATTTGTACAAACAAATCAAAAGAACTAACAGATCACTGGTCAACACAAGGCCTCTGTGCCCATGAGGCTGGACCATGCATCCACTCTGGTGCTACCTGGTATGTCGTCAGTGAGGTAGAAATCTGTAAATAACTTTGCTAAATGGAAAAATGTCAAAAATTGAAGTCCAAAGCTGAGTAAAGTCAGAAATGAGAAAGAAGACCTTATAATTCACTTCAATCTTAAGTAGTTTCATCCCGTTTGGATTCATGACGCAGCCTTTAGGCCACACCATAGTCGCGTACAAAGCCTCAAGGGGGGCTCTTAGTCCTACCTGAACGACTAAGGCAATTCCTCGAATTGGGTTTGAGTGAAGGAAGGAGATCCCTTGATTGCAGACCTAACTCTTCCTCGCAGCAGGAAAGGAGACCACTACAAGGTGTTCTCACTTGACCCTGGGCGTTGGGGCGCGTGTTTTACACTACCCTAGCGTTTTGGAGCACTAAGCGACCATTCTGTGTCAATCAGGAACTCTTCAATGGGCTAGTCTCGAAACGAAGTCATTCTTCTTAAACCCCGTTTCAGGGTTTAAGGCGAGCGTATTTGATGCACCCCTAGGGTGAATTACCCTTCGTGCTACCTTTGTTCACCACCGTGTGTATTTTACTTGATTGACCCAACAATAAATTGCCACATGTCTTTTTCTAACTGGTGTACATTTTCTTTATATTTTATACTTTTTACATTACCATTTTTAGTTTGTTTCACAATGGTAATTCACAATTGGATTCAATGGTCCCACCCCACAAGATCACAATCTAATGACTCCACTCCATCATCTTGACAAACAAAAATATTAATACTCTTCTTATCTTTTCCTTTTTCCTTTATTTTTATTTTTTAGGAATCAAATATAAAGTCATAAGAACGATACTACGTCCTCAGAATTTTCTATCGAGAAAAATATTCAAGTTTTGAAAGGTGCAAATTAAATTCATATTTGGCAGTACAAAGTAATTGCTTTCAAGTCCAAATCCACAACCTCAAAATTAATAGGCCAAGTTTTAATCACTAAACTATCAGTTTCCTTTAACGTGTTTCCCCCTTTGTTTCCCAACCCCCTATCTCTCGGTGTCAAAATATTTTGGCATTGATATATGCATAATATATGTACGTAATGAATTGACAAATTAATAAATATTTGGTTCAAGTCAAAGGAACTCGTCAAATTAATTAATTATTTTAAAAACTTTCCTAC
>BRYE01000022.1:13714853-13722353 GCA_030159115.1 Actinidia arguta var. hypoleuca
GGAAAAGCGTCATTTAATTTTAGCTATATATGAGCAGGAAGAGGATACGAAGGGGTTATTGTCCAGGAAAAGTGTCATCGAAAGACATTCTGGACAGTCAGGATTCTCATAAGGGAATGGATGCGGAGGAGTAGCAATTTCCAATGATATCGAGTTATATTGGTTTTCTCTTGAAACCAATGATGGTGGTATTTAACCCTCAAAAAGGATGATAGATGAACCGGGAATGAAGAGTTTCTACAATCCAAAATGATAAAGGGGACAGTCTGAGTAGAGCTCAACTTTAGGAGTTAATGGTCAAGATGAAAGAGTTGGTGATTGAAGATTAAAAGATAGCAGAGAAGAGAAAATAACATTTTGGGTTAGTAGGAGTGGCAAGGGGAAGAAAACTATGCAAAGGTCTATGTCAATGTCAAGAAGGGACAAGAGCTGAAGATCTTAGACTATTCTGTTAACTATGATGGTATTAGTTTTGATGGGATTCTATCTAAGAAGCGGTTTGGCTCTTTTTTCTTTCCCATGGAACACTTCAGTAAGCAATTTAAGGAACATCAACCAGAAAGTACATCCAAGGATGCAATTGGGAAGGCTGGGGGAGAGCAATGATAATCCACGTTTGATGTGGCCAAAAAACTTTTGTGAAGATGGCACAATTTTGATTTATCTTTGTTTTTTGATGTGCTGGGTTTTCAATCTACAGCAGAGTTTTCATCCACAAAACCCCTACGATCTTACCTAATCTAGCCCAAATCATTCCAAACCTTTTGGTCTCTAATACCATATGTAAAACTTTAAATCTTTGCTGACCAAGGATTTCTAAAATGGTATTTGTAAAAATCATTTTAACCTACAACTTTTACAAATCAAATTTGATAGATCACAGAACGTCATAAAAGCTTAAGTTGCTCGAAAATGGGTCCAATGATGTATATCAAGCAATCCTACACCCTCCCTCACGTGCAACCCCCACCTTGCACGTGGAATTGTAAACATTCACAAATAGAGAGAAGCATAATCCAAATAGAGAGAAGAAGAATGGAAATGAGAAACAAATGAGAAGAATGGAAATGAGAAACAAATAAAAACATAGAGACTTGAACCCAAGACCTCCCATAAACCAAACCTTCGATACCATGTTAACGGAGAAAATGAAGACAAGATAACCTTCTAAACCTAAACTCACTCTTTTCTATCTACCTAATAGAACCCTAATCCTATACGCTTTTATTTTCACTCTTTGTAGAGCAATGGTTCAATTCTAGAATAATAGAGTATATATTTTATTATACGTGAAAGTTAAAGGAAATATATATATAGATTATAAAGAGACATCTATATCAATTCTAGTGGTTTGATTTGACCCACCTGTCTGAATTCAACAAGATTGGATTGTACTTGAGAACAACTTAGGCCTCCCTAGTCAAAATTTCCCCCTTCTTTTTTTGATATTTTTTAGTTTAAATTTTCTTTTCAAGTATTATTGCTATACTTGGGTTTTCGACAAGTTGCTCACCAAAAATAAGTTGCATCTAGCTACAACATCATGACTCAAGTCAGTGTGAGGTTCAAAGTATAGGTACCAGAAATTGGTGTTATTGAGTCTAAACATACCTAAAAAAAATTCACGGTACACAAATGTGCAGAGAGAAAACTAGCCATCATAGAAGACATGAACCTCATTTCAAGATACCTCAAAAGTGGATGAAAAGCAAAAGAGGACTTCTACGATCCTCTTTCATATTATAACCAAATTATGTTGCTTGATAGGATTCAAAGGGGACCCTTGTAATCTGCTTTGTAGTGAGCATGAAAGTAAGCTGCCTTTGAAAATTACCTTCAATATGGCATGCCTTAAAATCTTCTAACTTATCCAACACTTGAGGAATTGAGTCTTTTTTGCTTTATTTGCAATGCCAATGTGGGAATTCTCTTTCTCTTAGCCAAGTGTGACCTTTCTTGTACGTGAAAATGGTTCCGAAATGACAAGCTATGCCATCTTCCCCCCTCCCCCCAATCCCCCAATGACGGTAGGTGTAAATAGAGAAAAGTGAGAGTTTAGATCCTATCTGGAGTCTGGACTAATGAGTTGTGGGTGCTCACCTTTGTTCAGCTGTCGATGCATCTATTTGAAATCCAATGGAGCCTTTATCATTTGCTTCAGTGGGTTAATTTGGTGGTATGATCCATTTTTTTATTTCCTTTTTCTTTTTAGTTATTTGTTTCTTGTTGGAGACTACTACGGTAGGTTGATGCCTTCTAGAGTCTAGCCACAAGCAGATGGGTTTAGGAGTCATGAATTGGACAAGTTGTAGATACAAATAAAGTAGGAGTTGCAAAATAATAGAAACAAGTTTTCACATCTCAAGTTGGTGTATTTATCAAAGTACAAAAAACAACATGCATTGACAAAAGAGAAAAAAAGTAAGTATGAACCTAATGTGTCCACCACATATATATTTGATCCGGGCATAAGCTTGTCACCACGAGATCTTAGTGCTACACTCACTCCATCTTTCTGCAATACCTGCATTATTAAGGCAAAGACGTGACAATTGCAAACTCTATTATCCATGCGACTGCAAATTACATAAAAGTAGGAAAATAAAATGCAAAAAGGCAAGTAAATGTTTTTATGGAACATTAAAGTTGCCTATATAGCATAAACACAGATTGGGGACACGGACGCAAATTACAGGAACCCACCAACACCAATATCTTTGAAAAAAGTAGGAAACATCAAGAATATTAATACATTTATGTATCTTTTGTGCATGTTGTATAATAAAAATAGCACAATCTAATTATTACATATAGTTTCTACTTAAATTTTCAATTTTTGGAAGATAAGATCTTCACAAATATCATATATGTACTGCGTACTCCTATTATTTGCTTTCTTACTATATTTGAGCCTTTTTTGACTAGGAAAGCTAAAACAACAAATTGTGAAGTTCCTAAAGCTGAAAAGGTCTCCTATGCAAGGCATAAATATCTGCCCGCAAACTCAAGAACCTATACTTGATAAGACATACCACCTCTAGACTGTAGCATACATATTGAGAACTAGTGTGAGAGCAGCACAAGCGGACAAACTCAACAAAAGAGCAATCAAGATATCAAACAATGAAGAGATGCACAAATGTATAGACACATGAATAAATATGTATATTTTTGTACATCTACTCATAAGTATATTTATTCATAATTTTACTCATAATTTTACTCTATATCGCACAAAGAAAAAAAGCACAAGAATCATACTAGAGCAATCTCTTGTCCATGCGGTGGATGTCGAGGCACAATAATGGTTACTACATCCGGATGCACTTGCTTTAGCACTTTATGAACTCCTAGCATTACTGTGGATCAATTTTTGGAGTATTTCAGTAAAAATTTCCAAATTAGTAGTCATTAGTAAGTTAGTGAAAAAGCCAACCCCAATTGATTTGGGACACAAGGGTTAGTTTAGTTAGTCAATAGGAAGGAGAAAAAAGCCTTCATTTGCTCTCTCCTGCAGGAAAGAAACATTATGCCATGGATAGATACCAACACACCCCACAGGGCATGCGGGAGTCTAGAGAAGAGAGAGAGAGAGAGAGAGAGAGGAGGGGGGGGGGGGGGGGGGGGGGGGCGCAAACAAACCGATAAATAATATTATGTACCACAAGCCATGCATAACTCAAAAGATAGTTTAGAGTTGGAAATCTGAATGGTAGCAGCAATAGTCTAACCAAAACGTGGAGGTTTGGTGGACAGAGTACAAAATAAAAAATTAAACCATAAAAATTCAAGACTGATGTTACACACTTTTTAAGATTGCTGAGGTAAAGATAATCAATGCAATTCAATGATGAGCAGGTACCTAAGAATAATCGAAAGATCACTACACAAGACTGACGAGAGAGAGAGAGGGCGCAGGTTTGGAACCCTAAAGAAGAGGCTAGCTGGCAATGGCAACTTAAAGTAGAGAGATAAATTAGTAACATATTGCTATGGTCAACAGTAAGTCTCAATAGCATGAGATGAAAACAACAATTTCTGTCAATATTTATATCAGCATCAAAATTAACAATGCCATATAGCCATAGGCTGCACCTGTAGTTAACAGGCCAAATAATTCAGCACATTCAGGGTGGTTAATGGGTCATTGATTGGACTGTTTGCTCAAAAAGGAAAGACATTATGTGTATCTTATGCACATATATACACAGAGAGAGAGAGAGAGAGATTCCCTCGGTATTATGTGAATTTCAGCATCCAATCCCCATATCCAAATTAGTTATTAGGATCGTCTAATTTTTTGCGGAGTTTGAAGAAGATGTTCACATTTGATAATATAGAAAGTTTTCTAACTCATCACAAGGATGAGAGATAGAAATCCCTTTCTTTACCCCTAAACCCATGTCAGATATTAAACAAAATGTAAATGTGTCCCCGTGCTTGTACGCAACCTTAATCCTAAAGAAGATGGAGTAGACAAATTATATAATAGATAATTAGATGCGAGAGATGTTCACATCCACTTGAGTTGTCACTGTGAAGTGATATTATTTCATATTTATTGTAGGGGTATTTTAGTCTGTTTACCATTAGGTCAATTTGAGTTTGTTCTATAATTATTTTTGTAAGCTATGTGATTAGCCAAAGTCTTATTGCCATAATATACGGCTTCTTTCTTCCTTATACCTCTGCTTCTCTTCTCGGTTTCTTTCTTCTTTTCCTTGCACGGAGATTAGTGGTTCGAGAACTTCTCACTGAAGCTTCGTGCTCACTCCTTGCTAAAAGAGGCCTTACACTGTGTTATCCGATAAGATCTAACCTTATTCTATCTTTTCTTTTGTCCAGGTCAGACTTCGTTTCTCTCATCTTCCTTTTTAAGGTATGAAGATTCAAATTCTCAAATCCTGCAATGACCTTTTGCCTGACTAACACATGAAGAAGTTGACTTCTCAGACAGCAAGAGTCCCGACCTTGCTTCTTCTGTACTTGTACACTATCCAATTGTCCTTGCCATATTTGAATGCTTTTAGATTGGCGTCCGTTTTGGAACTACATCAAACTTGTGATAGAGTTAGAAATTTGTTTGTATAACTCTTTGCTTATTACCTCTTCTAGATAGGACTGTTTATTAACTTTTGTCTAGGCATTTGTGTTTCTTAATACTTAATTGATGATTAGTTCTAAACGACGACATATAAGCTTTCCATTTTTCTGTTCATACTCAAACTTCATTAGAAAACATCAAAGAGAGAGAGAGAGAGAGAGAGAGGATTGGATCCGTAAGCCAAAATGTGTTCAATGCCTAGTCTAGTGGGTTTATAGAATAATTTTCAGATTAGGCTTTCGTGAGTAGTTGGTTGCCCTAGTTCTTGGGCTGTGAGAGTTTGCATTTATGGAGTCTAGGCGTGTTACCCGTCTAAGGGAAGTGCTATTCCAGGGAACGGGCACGTATCAAGGTTAGTTGTATCTTCATTTTTGGTAATAAAATACGCACTTACCAAAAAACAGGATCCATAAGATGAGTAATGATCAAGGTCAAGATCAAGACCAGTTGTGATTTGACTGTCAAGTGGGCGTGTTTGAGAAGGGGGGGGGGGGGGGGGGGGGGGGGGATGGGCTATGGCTAAAAGCCAAAAAACTGGGAAGAATAGGTGGTACTATGATGGATCATTAAGATTAAGTGTGATCAATTCCTAGTCTGTCGGATTTATAGAATTATTTTAGATTAGGCATTCGTGTGTTGTTGGTTGGCCTAGCTCTCAGGCTGTGAGAGTTTGCATTTATGGAGGCTAGGTGTGTTTTTCCCGTCTAAGGGAAGTGCTATTCCAGGGCACGTATAGAGGTTAGTTGTACATCTTCATTTTTTGTAATTGTTAGAATTATAGTGAGTGGGTGAGTGGGTGGGTGTAGTGAGTAATAATGGGTGGGTGGGTGGGTGGGTGGGTGGGATGAGTTGAGTGGATGTATACATTCCCTATGAGTATATACAATATATTATGTGTGTTAGGGTGTAATTTAGACCCTAATCAGAGTACTGATCCAAACTCTAACTGTAATAGAGAACTGAAACCCTAACCCGTACTCCGGAGACTGTTTTCGACCTTCGCCAGTCTTCGATCTTCCTTCGCCGACCTCCAATTGGCTCCTAGGACACCGATTTGCTTCGCCCTGGCTCCGATTGTCCCTTTAGGACTCCGATTAGGTGCGACGAGATTCTGTAAAGCTTCGGCGACCTCCGATTAGGGGCGCCCAGGTTCTGGAGACTTTCGATTGGTCTTCGCAAGCTTGGATTTGGTGCACGCAACTTCTGTCAGGCTTGGTAAGGCTTCGATTTGTAGAGCCCAGGTTCGATTTGATCCGATTTGGCTTCTAGGGATTATTTCAGAGCTACGGCTGTTTCGATTGGTTCGTATTTAGCCTAAGTACTGCTGGTGGAGTTCGTTTGTTGGGTTCATGAGTTCGATATCTCTGTAAGTCATTTGTTTATGCCTTACACTGTTCGTCTGTTTTTTGTAGATGTTCTGTGAGTTGGTTCGGTGATCCTGGTTGGCTACGATTGTTCAAAGTTAGTTCTTCATAGGGCAGGTTGCCTCGTTATATGTTTTTGTTGTTAGTTTGC
The DNA here is from genome assembly GCA_030159115.1 of Actinidia arguta var. hypoleuca. Taxonomy (NCBI): domain Eukaryota; kingdom Viridiplantae; phylum Streptophyta; class Magnoliopsida; order Ericales; family Actinidiaceae; genus Actinidia; species Actinidia arguta. The sequence continues at coordinate 13,721,473 of BRYE01000022.1, forward strand.
TGATGGTGCCTCTAGTTTGCGGTTATCGTGGTTGTTGGTTTGGGCTCACTATAGATGCTAAATCTGATCCAGCTGTGTCTAATTCCTCTGTTGTCCCTGATTCTATTTATAGTTCTTCTTGGCCACATAATTTGTCTATTATTGTAATACGGTTGAACAATAGTAATTATGACCAGTGGGCTAATTGAGGTTTATTCTTGGCAGTATAAATTTGTGAGTGTGTTTGAGAGAGAGAGAGAGGCACTATGGCTAAAAGCCAACAAATTGGGTAGAATGGGTGGTATTACAATTTAGATGAATGAAGTTAGGGTTTAGTATACATAAACGATCCCATGTTAAGGGAGCATTATGGTCACTTACCTTGGAGAAGCAATAGCATTTCTCTCAAAAATACATGTGGCCTCGGAAAAATGAAAGGCAATATACGATCATTGCTTTATATTGTATTCAACCTGAGCTGGGTCTCTAGTCTCCACATATTCAAGTTCTGTTGAGACTTTCCAAACTAGCTAACCAGAGTCCTCCTATGGGGCTGTCTAACACCGTCCGAATGCCCCACAGGGATCAAGTTGATTCAGGTTGAGACTCTAAGAATTGAAGCCCTAAGAGGCTAAGAATAACTAATTGCCCGCCTGAGACGCACAAGGAAAGCATGTCAGGTCAGTTATTAGAAGTTGAGGAATAATTTTTGCTATTCCTAGTCAAAAAACAGCTAGTAGAAATTTTCTGGAAGAGAGAAGGGGGGGGAGAGAGAGAGAGAGAGATTATTCTCTTGTTTACTTCCTTTCTTTAATTCTCTCCCCCATTCTAAGGTTTGATAAGTTATGTCTTACGACCAAATCAAGCTGAGACTGAGCTTGCTGGCAGCCAGTGCCGGCTCT
>BRYE01000022.1:13742353-13747353 GCA_030159115.1 Actinidia arguta var. hypoleuca
TTTAATATGGTGACAACCTTATTTTTCTTAATTGACTTGTACAAGTGAGAGACCATTCGAATACCCCACTTCATTCATAACGAAATTATATAAATTTTCAACAAAATACATATCGCAAGCCATCCAAGAATGGAACCAGGGGAGTAGTTGTGGGCGACAGTAACTTGCAACCTAAAGTTTATAAGTAATCATAATTTTATAATAATATTAGTTATTAATATGACAAAATTATATAAATTTGTCATCCTAAGATTGCTATTAATATTGCATTTTATACGCATGTTACAAATTATGTGTGTTTATACGTATATTCATCTTATCAAAGTTAAAATCTTATGTCTGTCTCTGAAGTTAACCAAGCAACGAATTATTATTTTAAATTTTTTAATTATTATTATTTATAAATAACAAAGTATTATTCAAAAAAAATTAGGCAATAGGCGTGGGAATTACCAGAATCAAATCACATGGCAGAGAAGCCGAAAAGGGTTTTGATTCTGTAAATATTAGTAATTTAATAATCTCTATCGCAGCTTTTTCCATGCTTGTTCATTTATTTTCTTGTGAGAAAAGATATCATTAGGATTATCTTTAGTGGTCCTCCATTCCTTCTCCCAAAGAAATAAAAAGCAAATTCAAAAGTCATTATGGTTCTTGGTTTAACAATTCATAACAAGCACATGGAATAGGGTTCTTCTTCCTAGAGAGATGTGTTTTCTTTGCTTTTTTTCTTCTTGTTGGGACTCTGCAAGGGAGTTGGGGAGTTATGAGGTCTTCTTTTATCAAGGCATATTGGAATACACCACATGTTTTTTTTTTTCTTTATTAAGGATCAAATCAATCTCACCATCTAATGGCGGGGTTCTCGATTAAAGACGGGGCAGAATTTTCACGTGAATTCTAAAATTGATAACATTTATGAGATTTCGAATATAGAACTTTGGATGAGAGCAAATTTCTAAATTTAAAGGTTTAGACTACTAAGTCATACATTCATCTCCTCTAAAATTTATTTTTAATACAAATATCTTCTTGATGTTTGAAAAATTATAATGACATCCCTTCTCACTCTTTGTCACATAACTGAATAAATATAGTTTAAAATTCCTTTAATGCCTTTAAATAAATGACTATATACTATTTTACCCTCTTCTTCCTCCCTCGTATATCATCTCAACCACAAATCCAATTAGCCGCCGCCGCCGCCGCCACCACCTCAATATTGTGTATATATATAAATGTATGTATGTAGAGAGAATTGCTCAATCTAAAAAAACTATTGAATAGCAAACTAGAAGATCCATCAATCTTCAATACTAACAAATTCAAGAGAGAAAAATATAAATTGCTCGATGTAGATCCACTTGCTGATCAAAACACAAAATTTGAAGACCCACATCAATCTTCAATACTAACAAATTAAAGAGAGGAGAGAGAAATTGCTTAATCTGGAAACCCATTTGCTCAATCTGAAAAACTCAAATCAAATACCCATCAAGATTCAACACTAACAAATTAGAGAGAGAGAAATAATAAATTTACCATTCTACACAATCTAAAGACCCATCAAAATTCAATTAGAAAGAGAGAGTGCTCTGCTTCACAAAATTAATAGAGATTTTTTTTTTTTTTTTTGGGGTGCTGTTGATTTGGAGATTTAGGGTTTATTATTCAGACTTGCATGCTTAGATTTATAGATATGTGATTGTACATCTCTGTTTCTCTCTATATATTATACAAATGTACATACAGAAATAGCACAATGGCACCATCATTCAACATAAGCAGAAAATGTTATTTGACTTAACGGCCAAGTAACGGAGACGAAATGTAAGTCTAAACGTGAGGGCAGGTCACTGTAATTTCTTAAGCATCTGGAGGGGCTTCTGTATTAAAGAAAAAACTCAGGAGAGGCCAGTGTAATTTTCCCTTTAAATTATAGAACAAAAGGCAATGCCGCAATGCATGTACTGTTAAGGTTTAAAGCAAGAAAACAAAACACGATACAAAAAGGAAATTGTTTATGTGCCAAAATAAAACTGTAGAGTACATGTGGTAAAGAAGGGTTACAGACGGTTGTATCACTTTCCATATTTAACTATAGGGTAAATTACATTGACCTCCCTTGAGATTTTCTTTTAATACACAAAGCACCCCTGACGTTTTAAAAATTACAATGACCTCCTCTGAGGTTTGAGAGAATATCCTCACACCCCCAACACCCTTGTCTCCTTACGAAAATGACCAAAATACTCCCCACTCTCTCTCTCTCCCTCTCCTTCTCTCTCTCTCTCTCCCCCCTCTCTCATTTTTTTTGAGTTTTTTGTATTTATTTTATTTTTAGTTTTTTAGTTTTATTTATTTATTTATTTTTACTATTATTTTTTTTTTAGTTTTTTTTCCCAGTTTTTTTTTAGTTTTTTTCTATTATTTAAAAATAAAAGGGTATTAAAAAAATAATAAAAAGTAACAAAAAATGAATCCCCTTTTAACAAAAAAATAAATTCTATTTTTGTTATTTTTTCTTTTAATACCCTTTTATTTTTTTATTTTTATTTTTTTTATCATGGTATTTTTATTTTTAATTTTTTCTTCAGTAAACCTTTTTTTATCGTTTGACAAAATTTTATATTTTTAATCTTCTGAAAGAATCAAAGGGTATTAAAGAAAAAAAATTAAAAAAAATCAGTCAAAGGTTAATAAAAGAAAAAATAATAATAAAAAGTAAAGAAAAGAAAAGAAAAGGGTATTAAAATAAAAAAATAACAAAAAGAGAATTTATTTTTTGCTAAAACGGGATTCATTAATAAAAAAAAAATTATTTTTTGTTACTTTTTTTTTCTTTTAATACCCTTTTTATTTTTTAAATAATAGAAAAGAATAATAAAATAAAAAAACTAAAAAACTAAAAATAAAATAAATACAAAAAATTCAAAAAAATGAGAGAGAGAGAGAGAGAGAGAGAGAGAGAGAGAGAGTGGAGGGATGAGAGAGAGGGGGTATTTTGGTCATTTTCGTAAGGAGACATGGTTGTCAGGGGTGGGAGTATATTCTCTCAAATCTCAGGGGTGGTTATTGTAATTTTTGAAACGTCAGGGGTGCTTTGTGTATTAAAGGTAAATCTCAGGGGAGGTCAATATAATTCACCCTTAACTATATATAGTTAAATATTAAATTTAAGGTTAAATTTCACTAACTTTTCTTGAAGTTTTGACAAATACAACCATTTCTACTATAGTTTCTAAAATTGTACTAACTTTTTTTTACTTTTTAAACTATTGTCATGATCTGATTTTTATTCTAAAATAACAACATTGTCCTTATGTTTAGGGCTTCCAAATTGTAAGTGAAATTTATCCTAAATTTAATATAGGTAAATTTGGGCAACACTTATTGTGTGGTGTGAGTTACATAATGAGAGGAAGAAAATTGATGATAAACACTTGCGATAGTCCTATGGTTGAATGGGTGGCTGCAGTGGTTTATCAGTCGGTCAGGCCCTAGCTGTGACGCAGAGATAGTAAGAACAGTCGCGCGAAACTGTTTTTATAAAACGACTCTCTAACAGTCAAGTTAGATGACCGGATAATATATATATATATATATATATATATAAAGAGAGAGGGAGAGAGAGTATAAGTTTTCTCTACCAAAATCACGTACCTTTGAAAGAAAATCTGACTTTATATGACACAACTCAGCGCGTGCCTTGACGCGCTAGCTGTCTTGTTACTAAACATACTATAACTCGGCAAGTGTACGTATTGACTGCTGTGTTAGTGAGTAGGTGACTGACCCAGCTACGCTTTTAGGGCCTACTGTTCGCTTGTCATTATGCAATCGACGTCCCATCTTGGGCATGGGGGCTGTCAACAAAATTTTTGAAGCGCAAGTTAACTTTTGTGCCCTGAGTCGGTTCTTGCCTCTCGTCCAAACTCCAGCATGGTTACTCTACCGAGCTTACTAAGTAGTGACAATTCTGGAGTAGTGATAGCCTTAGCTCGAACAGTGCATGTCTTCAGTAACGTTTGCACCGAGCTCCGGTGAAGAAGATCATCGAGCTTACATCATAGCGATAGCTCGGAGAAAGTTTTTGTCTTAACAAGGCCAAATTTTATCATTGTATATTTTGTTCCCTTACACTTGTTCTTGGTATATCTCTCTCATGATCGGCCTTACAAATGATACTTTGATTTTACTTTTTTGTGAATAAAAAAAAAAATAGCGTAACACCGTTTAATTGTAGCAACATTGCTAATTAGCTATACGGTAGCAATTTGGCAATATTCACTACTCTTACTATTCTGTTTAGTTTGTCTATTGTTTGATTTTGTATGTCTTAAAATATTTGTCCATTTTAAAAAAAGATAATGATTTTCATACTCTTTTTTTGTTCAATTATACTTTTTTTTTTTGCTTTTATTATATGAAATTATCCAAATACATTTATATTTATATTTTTTTTAGTAAAGCAAATGTAACTAAAAAAATAGCTAGTCATATATCTACCTATCCATTATAGATGCGAATAACGACCCAAATATAACTGCAATTGTAAAAACTCACATGTAGGAAATAGGAAGTCTCTGTAACACCTCTCATTTTTAGGGAACAATTTAGAGAGTTTGTTGGTGTTTTATTTTTGAGTTTAGCGCCCCTTTAGTGCTTCCCCTAGGGTAAGCCCACCTCCAATCTATCTTATGATCCATATCCTTAATTTTGTAAGTCTCGTTGGGTAGATTATGTGTACAAAAAATTAAATTAATTGGACAGCAATAGCCTTATGATCAGGACACAATTGTTTTAAAAAGAAATAAATGGCAAGCATAATTATCAAAATAAACTATACAACAAATGTTTGTTCGACCAGTGAATACTGATACTCGATCGACCTATTTTTCTTATATGACATATACTCAGTGGACTCTATAAAATAAATGATTGAAACATGACTGTGAGTCAATAATAAACCCGTAAAGAGAGCATTACGAGAATCCAAA
>BRYE01000022.1:13759853-13764853 GCA_030159115.1 Actinidia arguta var. hypoleuca
TAAAAAAAAATAATTAAAACAAACCAATGACAAAAAAAATTGAAAAAAAAAATACCAAAAAAAACTAATAAAAAAAATAAACAAATCTAAAAATAAAAATACACAAAAATGAAAAAACAAAAAAACAAACCGAGAGAGAACTAAAAAATAAATAAAAGATTACAATTATAAAAAAAGAAAAGAAAAAAAACTAATAAAATAAACAAAATAAACAAAACTAAAAAAAAATATACACAAAAATAAAAAATAAAAAACAAAAAACAAACAGAGAGAGAGAGGGGGGGAGCAATTTCGTAAATGCGCATGAGGGACAATTTTCCCCCGTCAGGGGCGGGAAAAGCAGCTCCCCTCATTAATGTACGTAGAATTAGTTCAAATTAGTCCTTTGGACGGGATGGAGTTGTACATAAAACAAAGTGATAATGCATGCCAGCACAGTAGAAGACCCACGTCATTCCAATGCATTGAATGCCACAAATATATATCTCTATCTATATATAATAAATGTGAGTGCACAATAATGTTTTTACCACCAAATTTTCTTTCGATTTTGCCCCTTACCAATACTTTTTGTTTTTATCATTGCTATTTCCGGTTTGACCCTTAATTATTATTATTTTTTGATTTTGTCTCTAAATATTTTTTTCTCCATTTTTTTTATTTTACCCCTAAAATGTGTGTGAATAATAACTCCTTGACCATCAACTTTTTTTTTTCCGTTTTGCCCCACACCAATTTTTTTTTGTCCCATCATATTTTTTTTCTGATTTTGCCCCTAATCATTTTTTTTTATTTTTTTCCTAAATATTTTTTTTCCATTTTACCCCAAAAATGTTATATATATATATATATATATATATATATATATATATATATATATATATATTATTGCAATACACAGTAATGTTTTTTCCATCAATTTTTCTTCCGATTTTGCCCCTCACCAATACTTTTTGTTTCTATCATTGCTATTTTCGATTTGGCCCCTAATTATTATTTTTTTTCGATTTTGTCCCTAAACTTTTTTTTTCCCATTTTTTTTTATTTTACCCCTAAAATGTGTGTGAATAGTAACTCCTTGACCATCAACTTATTTTTTTTCCTTTTTGCCCCTCACCAATTGTTTTTTGTTCCATCATATTTTTTTTCGATTTTGCCCTTAATCATTTTTTTTTGATTTTTTTTCTAAATATTTTTTTTCCCATTTTACCCCGAAAAATATTTTATATATATATATATATATATATATATATTATTGCAATACATTATTTGGTCTTTAGCTTGAAAGTTTCAATTCAATTATTTTTAATTTTTAATTATTTAAAATACAATAAATAGACATTTGTGGTACTATTGCTTCTTTAATTTATTTTCTTGTTGTCAAGTGTTATTAACTTCTGTCAACAATTCAATACAATATTTTTAAAAATTTACTTAAAATAGACATATGTTATAATTGAAACCCTAAACCCCTAATAATTTTTTTCTCATTTTTTTTTTCAATTTTTCCCCTAACCAATAATTTTTTGTCCCATCATTTTTTTTTTCGATTTTGCCCCTAAATATTTTTTTCTCATTATTTTTTTCGATTTTTCCCCTAAACATTTTTTTTCCATTTTGCCTATCTATTTTTTTTTTTCGATTTTGTCCCTAACCATTTTCTTTTGCCAATCATTTTTTTTTTATTAAGTGAATTCTTTATTTGTATCAAGATTCTTGAGATTCTCAAATAGTTTTAATAAAATTTGGAGTTTATCTAAGAATTGTACTTCTGAGTAAGCTTAGTTGTTTGACAAATTACTTAAAAATAACTCTATTAAATTAGGTTATTGATTAATGAATTACTTATTTTAAAAAGTCGCCCGTGCATAGCACGAGTCTTCCACTAGTATATATATATATATATATATATACACATACCACTTTATCAAAGTGCGGAAGTGAAGTAAAGAAAACTTAAAACTTTTATTGGAGAAGAGAGAGAGGGGGATTGAGAGAGAGAGAGAGAGAGAGCTCTTATTCTAGTCTCCTTCTTCGTCTGCTTTACAATCAGAAAATGCAGTCCCTTAAATAGAGGAGTAGATATCCTCCTTACATCCAAAGGCCGACATAATAATGCCAACTTTAAAAAAAAAATAAAAAAAAGAGTGAATTTTAACTATTTACTTTTTAAAATATCCAAAAAATAAATAATTTTACATTATTAGAAAGAGCCAAAAACAAGGCTGCTGCAATATGCTGTCAAAGTTTGTCCTTAGGTAGAAGATGCTTATTCAATACTCAATAAGTTGAGAGAGCTTCTTCATCTTGCCGTTCCTGAATCTCATGGATATCCATTTCTTAAGAATGTTTATCTTCTTCCTCTAGGTCTTTTTCATTTTGACCTTCACTAGCCAATATAATTTCTTCTTCATCTTTTTGAGAACTCATAGATTCGTCCTCTTTATAGAAAGATTGAGAAATTTGATCTTTAAAAAAGATCATACATTATTTCATCAGATTATATTATGATATATCTGGATTAACAGATTTAATATGTTCCTTTAAAATATCAAAAGGATTTAAAGTTGATTTATTTAAGAAAGATGATACTTCCTTATTAATAATTTGGTACTGAGAGAAATATCGATTAATTTTTTTGTTAATCTGAGTACATAACTCTTCAATATTTTTTTTGAAAAAATTATTCAACCATTTGACCCAGAAAACTCTATGTAATATAGGAATATCTACTCCAGGGGTTTTAACAATAAAGTCCCATTTTTATATCCATGAGATCCCGAATTCAATAAAGAGTAAAATCATATTATGATTATATGATAAATTCTCTTTTTATCTGATGGATGTCATTCCCATTTTCTATGAGCTTCCAAATTATTGAATGGCAAAATAGATAGAATTGACCCATATATAAGTCACCAATCATAAAATCAAGAAGGAATATCTCTTGCAGAAATTATGCTTTGACATAGTTTAATAAACCATGTATGTTTTTTTTTTCTTGTTCTGATATAAGAACACATCATAGAATCCCTTATGATAATCCCAATAGTTATATCTATGGTCATAATTGTTAATAAACTTTGGAGTTTGAAAGATCAAATCCCAAGTACCTGATTTTAAAATCTTTTTAATGATGCATTTAGAATAAAATATCATACTAGATGCATCTGTAGGATCTTCTCTTGTATGGTTAATATCCATACTATCGGTTCCACTCATAATAGCCTCAAAATATATTCTGGGCTTGTCTGAATAAGACGGAGTTTGAAAAGGGAAAAAATATTTCGCTCTGATTGCCCAAGGATCATCTAATAGATGAGAATCCTCATGTTCAATATAGCAAATATGCATAGGAAAATTCTTGGAGACATAGTTTGAATTTTCATCTTTAGCCACAAGATTGGCTAATATTTCTTTAGAAGAAATATATTTTTTCTGTTTTGCCTTCTAAGAAGAAGAAAATGATGATCCAATATAACCACCCCTTTTGCTTTTGGTCACCATAGTGAAACTTTCATTATCAATAGATATTTGGGAATACAATATTCTTCTACCAAGTCCTCTGCCTCTAGGGGAATTACCCCTTCCACTCCTCTTCTATTATAAGAGGATGATGCCATATGCAAAAAATTCATAAAAGCAAATATGCTTAAGATTGCTGAATATGCAATTTTTCAATCTTTAATATAAGATTGTTTTTCTTAGTAGTTAATAGATAAATATTATCTATTACAGAATCTCCTTCTACATTATGTGGTGAATCAATATGACAAAAAATATTAATTTTATTTTCCAAATAGGAAATCTGAGATAATAGCTTATTGATAAGTTTTCTCTTTTTATCATTTATCATAGGTAATATAATTTATCATAAAATTATATTTATAATAAATTATATTACGGATAATATTATAATTATTTTTAGTAGAGTCGATTGACTCCACTTGCCGATACGTGACTCCGTCCCTGCTAGGAAAGAAACTAAAATTTCATTCCTCCGAAATCTACTAGTTACGGGAAGGAATAATAGGAAACTAATGTCATAACCAAAGCAAACGAAGAATAAATAATTTAAGAGAAAAATACAGAAAGTTATGGGAAGGAATCACAAATCTCCAATCTCTCTCTTGTGAAGAAGTTTTAGGAAGCATTGAAATTCCTTTTTTCCATAATCAATCGTTTGTAACAAAATAGAATTTTTTTGTTAAAAAAATAAATAAAGTCCGTGTTTAGTAGGAAAAGTGACGTTATTTAAAATAAATTATTATAATTTCAAAAAAGTCCAAAATTAAAAAACGGGTCGTAATCGGGTTGAGAAGAGTGAACCCTCCTAATATCCCATCTAATATAGATGGCATCTTCAAATAATTTATAACATAGACATCTATATTATAAATTATTGCAACTCTATTTTAATATTTTTTTTGTTAATTTATTAATAAATAATTACTATAAATAAAAACAAAACGTAAACAATTCCTCTATTTGATAGGACGGATTTGTCCAGACTTCTCAAGAGGAACTTATAGATTCTGGCATTACAAAAACTGTGCATCGTGTTTAGCGTAATTTTTGCTTTTAATTTTGAAAAAAAATAATACTTTTAAAGCTATTTAAAATTATTCATCACAAAAATATCGAAAACAAGTTGTTGAATTCAAATTTTTAGCAACCACTTCTACTTACATGAAACCTCATCTTAAAACCAAAATAAATCGAGAAAATTTAGAATTTGCATTAAAAAGCGTCTACTAAAATTAGTGATCATATTTTATCTGTAAAGTTCTTACTTTTCTTCGTTCAATTTTTTTTTAAAAATTTTTGATAGTATCCGAAATATTTTCTCAAAATATTCAAAACATTTTCAAAAATTATAAGAATAGGATCACAAAAATATCGAAAACGAGCTGTCCAATTAAATTTTTTAGCAACTATGTTCTGTATTACTGATTTTATTAATAAAAATAAAAATAAAAACACCTCTATTTTTATATCTC
>BRYE01000022.1:13769853-13777353 GCA_030159115.1 Actinidia arguta var. hypoleuca
ATGACACAATTTCATTATCCATCCCAATTCACATATAACTGCATGGTTCAGTCCCAAAATTTAATTTGTCAGTCACCAAAACTTAGATCATGCTCTTGCTTTTCTTTCTTCTCTTGATTCCCTCCGTACCTCCGGCCGACTGTTGCGATGCAAATGACAGAAATGCCCTTTGGAAATTCAAAAATAGCTTCTCAAATCCTAATCCCTTCCCATCATGGGACCCTGTTTCTGATTGTTGTGATTGGTATGGAGTGGAGTGTAATGAGACCACCAAAGTGGTCATGGGGCTTACAATAACCTCTGATTACCCTGGCTCCATTCCTGATGTCATTGCCGATCTAAAACACCTCGAAATCCTTCGATTTCATAAGAATCCGTTTCTCGTCGGTGAGATTCCTCCAGCCATCGGAAAATTATCCAAGTTAAGGTTCCTTGACATTAGTTGGACCAATATCTCCGGTCAGATACCCTCATATCTGGCAAACCTAAAAAATCTTCAATTTCTAGAGCTTCCCTTCAATAACCTATCCGGCTCGATCCCACCTTCGCTTGGAACACTTCCCAAACTTATCGCCTTAGACCTTAGCCGAAACCAACTTACTGGACCGATTCCTGAATCTTTCGGTCATTTTCCGGAAAAAGAAACACCGATTGCACTTGATTTATCTCACAACAAGCTATCTGGAGAAATTCCGGCATCTTTAGCTAACGTAGATTTCTTCCGGGTCGACATCTCGAGAAATAGTTTCTATGGAGACGCATCCATGTTTTTTGGGACGTGGAAACGCACGGACATGATTGTCATATCGAGAAACAATTTCGCGTTCGATTTTTCACGGGTGAGTTTTATGGAGTCTTTGGTGACGTTAGATATATCACATAACAAGATCTATGGGAGTATCCCGTCCCAGATAACCGAGGCCATCCTTCTGCAGGAGTTGAATGTTAGCTATAACCGATTGTGTGGGGAAATCCCTACTGGGTGGAAATTGAAGTATCGACCGGAGGGTTTCGATAACACCTCCTTTCTTCACAACCCTAGTTGCTTGTGTGGGATGCCACTTGGGCCATGTAAATCTTGACATTGTTTCGGTGTTTTTGGAAATAAAGCTTTCGTTTTTTTAGTGTGGCATGCCTATGTTACCATATATTTGTTGCATGCTCAACATTATTTATCAAATTATATGGTTACAGGCCTCATGGTGGTTGTCCTTGGATGGACATGTATGAAACTTTTAAATTTAAGAAGACTAAGACTCCATTTAAATATGTGAATTTCAAATAAAAACATGATTGTTCAATTCAACGCTCCCTAATTAGCAACAAAGACTAGTATTTTTTGGCGTTGTTAAATTACCATGGCAAACGATTCCATAAACCATGTGCATTTGAATTCCCAAGTCCACAAGAAAATTAACAATTTAATCACTGAATTGAAGAATTCTAATCTTGTTTCGTCATCTTCTCTTGGAGAAAACGACGACGATCTTCAAATAGAAATCCCAATCAGAGTGCGACTCTGTAATTGCAGGTAGTCCAATTTGGTGATCTTCTACATCAGAAGGAAAATCTTCAGCATCAGCCAGGCCATCCAAGAAAATCCGCAGCTCACTCTTTGGACCTAATGAGAGATTTAGAAGATTTTATTTCATCAAGAATATAGTCTCTAGGAACAGGCTAAAGTACACACCCCTACAGTCCGGTACAGGCTCTTGGGTGGTCGATTTGGGGCTTCCAGAGAGGTTCTCGCCCGTAAAACCGGGTCGTTTCCATTGTTAACCTTGTAAGAGAGTGGGAAAATGGCTGTATTTGGCTGGAAAGCAAGCTTAGCATTTCTAAATTTAAACTCATTTATAATCTCAAGTATGCTACTAACGAGTTGAATGAAAGTTACAGGATTGAGGATGGCCTTGTAGGGTTCATCATCCATCAGTAATGTGTTTGATGAAGAGTATTTTCCACGACGCCAAGGAAGAGTAGTGTCCTCCCACGGCTTCCTCAGTTCCTTACAAAATATGGGTTTGTCTTTCTTCTCCAAGCTCTTGAACCCAGAATCAGTGCATTTCTCTTGGTCCTGTAATACAATGAAACATTACATTTGGAAAGTTATTAGACAGATTTGTTTCCTTATTTCCTAAAATGAAACATTACATTCTCAAACATTATACATACCCATATGAATAGCAGTTTGTCTTTCAAACGACCTTTTATAGTGCAAAAAATAGTGTCCAAGTTCCAATGGCGGATCTACAATGGGCAAGGGGGTCATTTGACCCCACAGAATTTGTTTTTGCATTTTTAGTCTATTAAAAAATTATACTTTTATTCTATTGAAAAAAAATAAACTACTTTAAATTCACTAAAAAAAATTACACTATTATTCTATAATTTTAAAATTTTAGTCTCACTAAACTAATCTCCTGACTCCGCCCATGCCATCCTTCTATTGATTTAACACAAGCAGTGAAGCAGAATATAGCCAATCACTTAATTGCTATGTGATATAAATGATAGATATAATTAATCTTATAGAAATCTAATGAACGATACTATAAACTTGAGCAATCGTGGCTCTAATTCAAAACTTAACAGAATTCCAGAAACTCATTACAGAAAGGTCTAGTCTTGACTCTTGAAGGTTAGTGGTGGGGGCATAACGGTAAATTTGACACACCAGAAAGCCATTTATTTAGGTCAAGAACTAGGAGTTTCTTTCGTCTGCCGTTTCCTCTACTATTCCGACAAAGTCATTAATGGTGGTTGACCCACTTTACTCTCTCTCTCTAAATTACAAAGGGTGAAGGGGAAAGGAAATATAGGGTCTCTCTCTTCCCCGATCTGTCGGTGGTGGCTGTACGTGGAGGGATAGAGTCGCCAGCACCTGGTTCTCTTCTAAACCCACCTCCATCACCCTTAGATGCGATCCACCATGGCACAAAATCAATAACTAGGAGACTGAATTGGGTTGGAGATTCACCAAAATAGGGATCCATCAATACACATATACAACGACAAGTCTATATCAATTGGATTTCAATTGCGATGAAGAATCAATTTTTACTCTTTGATGATTGTTTTTCTCAACATGGATCGGAATACTGAATGTAAAGACAAAATATAAGAATTAAATTTCTTCCAATTATGTAAATTTTTTATGATATTTTCCATAAATAAAATAGAGAATTGAGAAATGGCTTGTGAAAAGGCTTTCTGGTGCGAATTTTTGAAGAATATATACAAATAATTTGGATCGGTGCATGGGTCTCGGACGTTCCCCGACTTTCGTGGATGGGTCTCGGTGGTAGAGGATGCTTGCATTGAACTGGTGGTGGCGGTCTGGCGGAGATGCGGTGTAAAGGGTTTGGAGGCAGAGCAACACATGGTGTTGTCCGGAAAACACGATTCATTGATCAAGCTTGCGTCGGAGATAGCGATATGGGCGATGGAAACGGAGCGGAGGGGGACTCAGAGTTGAAGAGAGGTGGATGGGGTCCATGGTTGTAGAAAGAGCATTCATGCCATTGGGACCCATAACTGTCATAGTAAAAAGAAGGTAAAAGGACAGTTTAGGAATTAACATAGAGTGTGCGTGGCATCATAAAAACAGGTCGTGGCATTAACATATCCCTTTTTATTATTCTGAACATTTTAAAAACTTTGTATACAAAAAATAATTGTTACGTTTTTATTGGTGTAAAAAAAATTTAAAAATTATTCACGAAAATACGATAATCGTTGGGTTTGGCTACAAAAAATAACAAAATCGACAAGCTTAACATTACTCAAAAATTAAAAAAAATAATTTTTAATTATACGAAATTAACAATATTTGTTTTGTATATCTATGCCATATTGATTCTTTGATGTCATTTGGATTGAGTCGAGAAAAATCAAAGTCTGTTGCATCATTATATATGAAAGACACCTTATTTGAAATCTAAATATGCTGTGAAACAAATAAAATTATCGGATTGAGGAGGGCCTTGTAGGGCTCATCATCAATCAACAATGTGTTTGATGATGAGAATTTTCAATCCTCCCATAACTTCCTTAGTTCTTTAAAAACATATGGATTTTTCATTCTTCTCCAAGCTTTTGAACCCATAATCAGTGCACTCTTCTTGGTCCTAGAACACAATAACCATTATCCCAATAAAAGTTAAAAAAAATTACATTCAATAGTCAATAATTGTCACATACCCACACAAATAGCAGCTTGTCTTTCAACCACCCTCTTGTGGGAGTGTTTAGAACACCATCTATGTTACGTCTAATTGATATAACATGAGAAAATGTGTTAGCTCCCATTTAGTTGTCAAGAATTTGAAATTGAAATGTTAATTGCAGGAAAAAGAAATCTAATTTCTTGAACGTATTCATTTAACTAAATAATTTTATAAAAAACTAAAATATGGTAGTTGAATTGTATAAGAAATTAATTGAAAAATAAGATTCCTACAAATTCTCCTATTACACACAATTTGTTGTCTTTATTATGGTGAATTTGCTCAAATATCTTTCTAGGTAGTGAAAACATTACAGTAGAAATGGGTATTTAAGTAAATTTCATGTTGTGTCCTTTTTATTAACTTGGGTTTGGATTCCGATTCCAAAAGTGGGTGATTGTTTCCAGGTTTCAGTTCTAGTTATGAACCGAGCGCTGTGATATAAGTATTTTTAAGGCGTCATTTGCTAATTTTAATGATTTGTTGATATTATTGTTTGAGAAAATAAACAGGTACGTAGATGTGGCCCATGAGATGAGGCATCCATGTAAGCTTCAACTAACTGTTAGTAAAATTATTTTTAGCTATGTTTGCTATTTTAAATAAAAAAACATATGGGTACGATACATAAGTAATTTAATGAACTATAATCGAATCAAACCAATTTCTATGGTTGGATTATGATTTAGGTTAATTCATAGGCTCGGCAGTTAGGTTTCATGAGCAATTTTTCTAAAATTGTGGGATCGGTTTGGCCCTTGAATTTGCTTTATGATTAGACCAATCCGATCTATGAAGACCCCTACAAAATTCCACTTCCAGCGGCCAATTTTGCAATTTTAATATTTTTGAACATTTATTTAGGGAGATCTTTTTTGGAGGATGTGTATTATTTTGGTATTTAATAAAGTATTTAGAGTTTCTTCTGATTTTCCTCATAGTAATAAATTGATTTTTTTTATTTTTCTTTCACCTTCCTCTTCTTATCTCAATATGTTTCCATTAATTGGTCTTAATCTATAAGGAGAAGTCCCCTTCATTGACACAATTGTCTGGTGGAATTCAATCTTAATTTCCTGGTATGCTTAAATTAGAAATTTGACCTTGAAAGGGTCGTAAGAGTCAATATATCCAATGACTCTCCCGATCTCTGTCTTGAGTTTTGCCTGGTTGGATCCCAATACTAACCAGAAGTTATTATCTGCAGAAGAAAAGTTGTTGGAAAGTATTCAATGGTTCTTGAAAATCTTAAGTTACCAGGATGCTATATGTGGGTCCTATGTAAAATGATATTTTTTATTAATTCACATGGGATAGGGATGATATTTTCAGTGATTTAGGTGGGCCCAAGACAAATATAGTTAATCTCTAATGACATTATTAGGAAACTTTCTTAAGTTTTAAACCTACTTCTCACTGAAGTTTGATGTGGAAACCTGATTAATTATTGTTAATCTTAAACCAAACTTCAAGGTTTGGCTTTCTTAATAAAATAAGTAAAAGGTGGTTCAAAGAAACATTTTCATTTTGCAACAAATCCTTTTCACTTGGAAAATACTAGTTTACAAGAACTAATTTTTGAAACAGAAATCAACACCAGAATAATGTGGTAGTGACAAATTTAAAATTATAACCACGTATGGGGATTGTTTTGTATGTTAATTGCAAATTTTGTATTAGTTTTGGACATAGCTTCTCTTCAATCCAAATACAATGCAATTCAAGCATTTTGGGTTCCATTTTGCGTTCATTTTGTTGATCTAGAATGTTTTATATTGTAGACTCCGTCGTGAAAATCAATATTGTAAAAAATCTTGTTGATCAGATACAAATCAATATATGAGTACTGTTTTATAGTTTAATAAAAAGTATGACACACAAAATTGTACTCACTTAACTTGACATAAATTGATATCGATCGACTATTAATTTGTATTCGATCAACATAAGTTTTTTACAATATCAAAGTTGTACAATATGAACGTTTTGAATAATCAAAATGAGCCCAATTAAAATAAGGACATGCAACAGTACAAAACTATAGTGAAGTTGGATTCCTATTTTTATGGTTGTATATAATTACTCTTTTTAACTCACTTAAAAGCTATTTAGTTGTAAAATGATGGTGTCCTTATAGTTTAGGGCACTGAAATGGAAAAAGATGCATGCATCCTTTGATTTTACCCATAATACTAAGCTTTCATAGACAATTATATTTTACCTTTCATGGTTTTAAAAAAAAAAAAAAATGCCCTAACAACAAGGACATCAACTTGCAAGCAACTGACTTACAGAGTTTCATCTGATTTATAGCCAATGATCATGTTCCAGTCTCTATGTTCATAATTAATTGTCCAACACCAGCACATCATATGGCCCCATATATGGTTCACTTAATTGGTATAGTGACCTCTCTCTCTCTCTCTCTCTCTCTCTCTCTCTCTCTCTCTCTCTCTCATTAATGTGACAAAGAATGTGTTAGTAAGACTATTAATAGAGGATCAAGCCACCAACAAACGAATTAAGTGTTGATTCTGTGAATTTATTTGATTCATCTTTCGGCTCAAGCCTTTTTTGGGTCCCAAGGCAAGCTCTTTATAATTATTAAACCTATTTTCTTCCTAATTTTAATATGGAAAAATATTTGTTTTTATATTATCACTTTTTAATTGAAATTATGAAAATCTACTTGCTCTTTTTTTCGGGACGTAGATGTTATCACTTTTATTTTGACTGAAAAAATAGGATATATTGGTAACTAATGAATAGATACGATAACGATAGTGCATTGTTTTGAACTACAAACTATATTTAATGGTTTACCTTCATTTATTGTTTGCTTTTATATTTTTCAATTTGATTTTTGATTTTTTATCTTGTTCCTATATATACATTTTACAATAAAGGTACCTATACAATAAACAGGCTCTTCCTCCTTTGCATAAAACCCTAGGCGAGCACCTAAATTGCCTAATGTTGGAGCGGCTATTGATTTGATTAATTAATTTTCAAAGAATTATTTATTCTTTGATAGTTTAATATTCTGTCATAGTCCAATTGAGTCCGAGAGAGATTAATTTGGGGTCCAAAAGTTAAGATCAGAAAAAAATTTAGTAGCTCTTAGGGGACTCGAATTGGTGACCCCATGAATAAAAGTCAAGAAATTTACCAACCGAGTTACTTCTGAGGATCCAAGAGAAACTAATCTAGAGACCTAGAAGTTAACGGTTGAACAAATCTCTAATAGCTTTAAAGAGATTCGAACTGACAACTT
>BRYE01000022.1:13802353-13807353 GCA_030159115.1 Actinidia arguta var. hypoleuca
TATAAATATATTTTTAATTTCTTATTTTACAAAAAACTAAACAACATAAAAAAAATGAAAATGTTACCTAAATCCCCAGTGTGGTGCACGTGACTTGGCGACTGCTTGCAATCTACTTTCTACACCTACTACACATGACAGGGCAGTAGTGTTCTTTCTTTTCACCAACATTTTATCTACCACTTCATATTGCCGTCCTTTGAATTGAAATTTCAACAGTCAAGAGTGTGGTGTGTGGAGTCTATGAACATTAATGTTGCAACTTGCAATGAATAAATAAATTAATTAATTAAACAAAAGACACACATATACAAACACACACTCTCAAGGGGGGATGAAAGGAAATTTCACTGTTTGAGGAGTGAGAAAAATTGGTCAATCAATAAGCAAACTAAAAACATCATTATTAGATTCAATTAAGATCCAGTTTGGGCTAACTAAATTAATTCACATTAGCAAACTAAATAAATTAATTTAATTAACTAAATTAGCTACTTTAGTTTATAAGTTGTTTCATCCTTGGTGATTTTTTTTTCAATATTTGATCAAAGTTTTAAACTATTTTGGTTCCTCTTATCGAGAAAAATCCGAAAATATGAAATTCTTATCTAATTTGAAAAAGAAATTCAATAACGACAAAAAAAAAAAAAATAGTCATAGATATAATCATGAGCTAATTTAGCTGGGCTGAAACTGAGTTTTCGCTAAAGATAAAAAAAAAATTCTCGAAAACTAAAACAACGAAATTAGGTTAAAGGAAAAAAAAAAGTCATGGAAATAATCATGAACTAATTTAGCTTGGCCGAAACTTAGTTTTCAATGTACAAAAGGGGAACTTACTAGTTATATAAGATCTTACTTGTAATATTCACATGAGTCTCATTAAATTTTAACTCGGAACCAATCTTTTTTATTTTTACTAGCTACTTTTTAGTTTTTTTTAACTTCAACAGCCTATATATTAAGGAAAACAATAAAAAAATAGATACAAAATGAATAGTTCTTAATTTTTTTTTACTAAAAATTGTAACAAAATTAAATAAATAAATATTATTTTGATTATCCTGATGTAGATAATTTTAAAGATTTTACTAGCTAAATTTGTCAAAAAAAAAAATATTTAACTAAGCTGATGTAGATACTCTTATAAAGGAAAATATTATCTCATTATTAGTGTTAGAAAAAATAAATAGAAGAAAACGAAAAAGTAATTACAAGCTTTTTAATTCAATTAATTTTTTGAAAATGTCAATAAGAAAAAAAATAAATAAAAAGCAAACTAGAAAAAAAAAAGGTTGGATCCAAAACAATCCTTTTAGCATCTTCAAAGATACCCTTCAATACTAAGAGTTAAAAATAATTATAAGTATATTGCTTTTTTTTTATTATTATTATTCTCCATGCCAAATATGAAGTTAGGTAGCATATTTGAATTGTCAAAATAAAAACAAAAAGGCATGCGCAAAATAAGAATTTTGACTTTCATGGTTAGAGAGAGAGAGAGAGAGAGAGAAGAAGAAGAAGAAGGCAATGGCATTTAAAAAAGAACTGAAGATTTTACAAATGTATTTTTATCTAACAATTATGTTTCACTCTCTAATTTCTACATAAAAGAGGGAAGTGTATTTTTTTTAGTTTCAATGAAAAATAAGACAATATACTTTAACATACAAATCACATAAAATTATTTAAAGATTTTTAAACAATAAGGATTTCATCTGCACATGATCCAAATAAAATGGTAGCCAAAGTAAAAATTTTCCTAATATTAATTTGCACAAAGTCAACTTTATAAATATTTGGAAATATCACAAATGGCCAGACCAAAAATATGGATCTAAAGTTGACTATGAGATACGAGATATATATATATATATATATATATATGAAGTCCGTAAGATAGTAGTGTTATACAACCGAAAAATGTATACAGAATTTTCAAATAAAATTATTGTAAATCTTTTATTTAAATATAAAAAATATATTATTGTGTTTTTTTTAAATTGCCACTATTACATGAGTATAGAACTAATTTATGTATAAAAATTCTAAAGTAATATCATTTTTCATATACTATATGTGCGTGTGATTTCCTTTCCTTTGTGACGTGTAAACCCATGCGTGAAAGCGAATCAATCACGCGCACTATTGCAATATGACAGACTTTTTTCATGTACATTATTTATTTATTTAATGCGGTATGCAGTGACAGTTTCTTTTAACCTTTTAATTTGACATATACTTTGATCTTATAATTACTTAGCACATTACCCGTTCTCGTCCCCGTGCCTTACCATGTTTATGACTCTCAAATAGTGGCACCGCTTGGTCAATCACCATGCCCAATATAATCGTATTGTGCCGTGTAAACGCTTTAACGTATCATGCTTGTGTCTACAAAGCTTAATTTAAAATTTTATTATCAACAAAAGCATATACAATCATGGCCAAAAGGCCCCCTTCTTGACAAGGATATTGTAGCTGTTGGATTTCGGGTCGGGCCATTCATTGCATATGTGCTTAGATGAAGACACTCAAATGAATTTTAATAATGTTACATTATAATGTTTCCCTATTTGACACGTAATAATTTTTGGCAATAAAAGCACACCATTAATAGTGTTTCGGTTAAGTGGTTATATTAACTTTTAAATAGTAGTATATTTTTAATGAGTTATAATTTATGCAATGTATCATACAAAATTCATTTTTCGTGAGTCAGTAACTCACACTCATTTTTTTTTTTTTTCTATAAGGTGTGACATGATATGTGACATGAGAAATCTAATATATAACTTAGAAGTTGGAAGGAAATAAAATAACAATTCCAATGGTGTTTTTTTATTTATTTTTTAATTGCTTTTTATGTCTGATGAAAATGATTTTTTAATTAAATTTATAATAACCTGTTTTTATTAAAATGGTACATTAATATTTTTAAGGACTATATAATTTGGTGTATAGCAATGCTTCTACTAAGTTTAAGTAAATAAATTATTTTTTTATTTTTTTCATTATTTTAAATAAAATCTAAAATAAAAAAGACATGGGTAAATTTCACTGGCCTCCCATGAGGTTTATAAAAAATAAAACCATCTCCCTTGTAATTTAAAAAATAGTAGTGACTTCCTTTTTGTGCAGAATGTCAAGATATCTCTTGAAGTTATTGTTTGCACAGAAATGACAAGATTGCTTTTTGATTTAAGGCGTCTAAATTTTTTTTCTCAATATACTTATTAAAATAAATATTCTCTCTCTTTTTTCCTTTCAAACACACAATTTATTTGTAATCAATTCTATTTTTATTTTTTATTAATAATTATTTTTAAAAAAATTGATCTAATAGTTTCTTTTTTAAGTACTCTTTATAAAAATGTACTTAAAAAATTAAAATTTGTTATAAATATTTGAATTGGTGTGTTGTATTTTTTTTATAAGCCCTAATTAAAAGAATAATTTTATTATTTTTGCACAAAAATTAACTTCAAATAAAAATTTTGATATTAATTTTAAAAATAAAAAATATTAATACTATTTTTAAAAGGATGAAATACACTTACCACCCCTGGTACAATTAAATATTAAAATTTTGACAACACGTGATTGATTTTTATCACTATTTTAAATAAATTAATAACAAAAAGGATATAAGTGATACAATTAAATATTTAATGGGTCAATATGATTTACTTTTTGGTTATTCAATCAATATATTTTTGGGATATATAGTAATTCTGTCAAAAAATGACATATATGATATTTCAATTATTATTCAGCTAACGTAATGGATGGATAGACAATCTTGCTATTGACGTCAGAGGTGCTTTGTGTATTAACCCAAAATTTTAAGAATGGTTAGTGTATTTTACTTGGCGATGAGAGAATCTATTACAAGTTTTAAAAAGTAAGAGAGGTCAGTATAATTTTTCAAACATCAAGATATCTGCATTAAAGGCAAATATAGGTCATTGTAATTTACGCTTTTAAAAACTATAGATCTATATTTATAAGAAATCTACGTGGAGGTTAGTGAAAGTTGCCCAAAAGAAAAAAGCTAAAATAAAGGAGCAAAGTTTCAGACCTAATCATACCTAAATCGGATGGCTGTAATTAAGCCATTCCCTTACAAATAAGTGGCGAACCTTAATCGGTTTATTGAAGCACCTCTTGAACTCATCGCTACTCTCTCTCTCTCTCTCTCTCTCTCTCTCTCTTTCTGTGTCGATCTCTCGATCTAAACT
The DNA here is from genome assembly GCA_030159115.1 of Actinidia arguta var. hypoleuca. Taxonomy (NCBI): domain Eukaryota; kingdom Viridiplantae; phylum Streptophyta; class Magnoliopsida; order Ericales; family Actinidiaceae; genus Actinidia; species Actinidia arguta. Next base: position 13,806,595 of record BRYE01000022.1, read on the forward strand.
CCCATGGCCACGATTCAGTCCGTCAAGGCACGACAGATCTTTGACAGCCGCGGAAATCCGACGGTCGAGGTACGATTTCGTACTCTTCTTCTCTCTCAACTCGTTCTCTGATGGATCTTTCGGCAGTTTGCGCTCACTGAGCCGAATCGGCGATTTGAATGATCACGTGAACGGGTCGTTTTGACTTTTGAGGACTCTATTGTTTTTGTCGCCCATGCGAGTGTGTATTTGATTGTTTTCACTGTTCATTTCTTGATAGAGAGATGTGATTGGTTTTGACGATGTCTTACCTGGTGATTGTATGTGTTTCTGTGCTTTATTTACTGATTGGATGTGGTTTTTGTTGCATGTAGGTGGATTTGTGTCTATCAAACGGTGCTATAGCTAGAGCTGCTGTTCCGAGTGGGGCATCCACTGGTAAGATCTGTTCGGATTTCAAATCTATGAATTATTTGTTCGAGGATATTAGTTTTGTAGAGAATATGTGTTTTATCTCTAAATCTCTTTCTTCTGTCTAATATCATATTCTCTGTAAAATTTGCAAATTATGCTGGATGATAGACAGAGTTTGCAGTTTGCTTATAGTATGACGCTGAAATTTGCTATGTACAGAACACACAGAGTTGCTCATCGAATTATTTCTAAAATTTGGAACGCATTATAAGTGAAATGGATGTGGTAGTTGATTTATGCATCGAGTTTATTGAAGTGGTAATCTAGTGTGATGTACTTGTCCCCAAAAAATCTACTGTTTGTCCA
>BRYE01000022.1:13879853-13882353 GCA_030159115.1 Actinidia arguta var. hypoleuca
CGGAGAGCCGTTTTTCGAAACATATTTAACGGCCGTTCTCAATGTTTCTGTGTCGCAGCTAGGCCCTGGCCGACTGGTGAATCATTGTAGCCACCCGCTCAGCCGTAGGACTACCGCATTGTCTATTTTCGATTTTCTTCCTCTCATTCCGTAAACTCACATCACACACCTCCTATAATAGTTGGTTTGACTTTATATATATATATATATAAACGTGTGGTTCTACCTAGTGGGTTTGGCATATCCCATTGTTGGGCAAAGAGTCCGACGCGTAATGGAGGTGTATTGAATTATAGGAACTCGGTTCAAAGTGCTGGTCATGATTTACCTCATCTACTTTGGATTGTTAGCCAAGTCACAATGCAAAAAGCTTTGGTCACCATGCGAAACATATGCTCAAAAACCACTAATAAATATAGTGTAATGGAAGCTGGACAATAAAAAATGGATCATCCTTAGTATCACAATATGGAGTACTTCTTATTGAATATTGATATGTAATGTTGTCACGTAATATTACCGACAGACGGAGAATCAAATATTTGGACCCAGTTTCGATTAGTAGTTTTTTAAATTTTTTTTATTTTTGATTGTCAAGTTTTTGTCTTTATTAAATTTTTTTTACAGTTTGATTAAATTATTATACTTTTTCGGTTCCTCTTGACGAGAGGAGTCTGACCGTGTAAAAAAATTCATCTAATACAGAACAAAATTCACTAAAGATAAAAAAACCCATTTTATTTCAAAAAAAAATTAAAAAAAAACATTTAAAATAATTTATTTTTTTTGGTGAATTATTTTCAAATTAGGTAAAAAAATTTATATTTTTAAACTCTTTTCGTCAAGAGGAACTAGAAACGTATAAAATTTTGATAAAACGACGAAAAAAGCTCATTAAAAACAAAAAACTTTAAAAATCAAGGAACCAAAAAAATCAAAAAAAAAAACAATAATCCAAACTTGGCCTTGCTCTAAAATCACATCTGATCTCATGCGTGAACTATTAAGGCCTGGTTTAAATAAAACCATTTTTTTCGAACTATTCTTAATTTTTGTGAGCATTTTACATCTCTTAGTGTGTGTTTTTCGTGTAATCTTGATTAGAAATTTGAGCAATGATATTTTTATAAAGAAACTGATGTGGAATAATTCGAACTAGTCCTGAATCATAAGATGTTCCGAGCAAGGCACGTCGCCCAACATCTCCAAACTCACCTTCCAGGTCGCCTCATATTGTTAATAAATTGAGCTCCATTCTATTTACATATTCCTTCCATATCGCCATAGGGCGAGATTATCTACCTCGCCCAAGGCAGAGACGTCTTCTCAAAGACTTCTCCGTAAGGACTCCATCTCCATTAGAGGTCTGCTATCACTACTCTTGTACCTGATTAAAGTCCATCTCCATAAAGAGTTTCACCTCTACAAAAGAACTGTCTCCAATAGACTCCAACTCAACAACGACGCCTATAGTCACGGATGAATCACCAGTTGGCAGCCTCCTGATTAATCTCCAGATTTGATTGGGATATCCTTCCATGCTTATCCTTCCGAAAAACTCGCCATGATACACTGACACGGCTCAATACTCTCTCCTATATAAAGGCCGCTCCCCCATAACCAAAAAGGTACGCTCAATACAGGCATCACACACACTTATTGTCGTGCTCTCCATACAGCCTTAATTTATTTTCTGGTCGCCTTGGTCTGATACACACACGCCGGAGGGGTTTTGAGCGACCTCACCCCGGCCGATTACTTTTGACTCATTGTTGTGCAGGTCGCCTAACTTTAGCCGAAGTCCAGTGCCGAGATCGAGGAGCAATTCTGACTGTTGATTGCTCTCCCAAATTTTTACCACAACAAAAACTATAAAAATCCAAAGTACTATAACTTCTCCCAATAAACTGAAATGCTGTTTTGATGTTAGACGTCTCTTTGCTCCACCACCAAGGCCTTTTCATCCATAAACCCATGCATATCCTGTTTGGGTTGAAAGAGATTCGGATCCCCTTAAATGAGGGTTCGGTGAAGTGGTCATAAAATGTACAAAACGATGTCGTTTTGTACACTTCAGGTTTTTTATACATTTCAGGACCACTTCACCAACCCCCACTTTAAACCATCCAAACTCGGGTTGAAAAGATATGTATGTACTTGAGTCAAAACAATTATATATATATATATAACACTATTCCATCATGAATAAGATTAATGGTGCTACTGTTAATACTATAGTGCTTCATTTGTCAAAATGCGTTGCTGTTTCAAAAGCACTAATAAATAGCCAATTTTTAATGGAATCATTCCAGTTCAATGTCACAGTATTCTCAAGCGCACTTTACTATTAGAATGAGCAAAATGGTTGAATGTGATTCTCCTACGTCACATGATTAACCTCTTGGAGTCGGTTCAATAGAAAAAACTTTGAGTTTCATGAATTTCGGATTTAAAGTTCGACTCTAACCAGTTGACATGAAAATTAACAGACTAAAACCGA
>BRYE01000022.1:13887353-13894853 GCA_030159115.1 Actinidia arguta var. hypoleuca
TACTGCAAGACCCCTCCATTTCAACTCTCTCCATAAGAGCATCTCCAATTCATTCTTCATTTTGAAAATATTTTTTAGCTCCAAAAAGTTGCTTTATTTCAAAAAAAATTGATGAGTATAAAAATATAAAATTTTGTATCTAATTTAAAAAAACTCACTAAAGGAAAAAAAATTTACATGGCAAATATGCTAAATTTTGTCTTTATTATTGTTTTTTTCAAATTTGAATTAAAATTAATATTTTTTGATTTCTCTCATCGATCATCCAGAGAAATCAAAAAAATATGAAACTTTGATCAAAACAGTATGTAAAGTTAACTAAAGACGAAATAATTTGAAACCCAAAACAACTAAAATAGTTATAAAAAAAACTAGTCTAAATTGGGCATATTATAATAATCACCATTTTTGGATCTTGCAACTTTATTATTTGTAGCATTCTTAATAGCTAAATTGCCTTGATGTTCAATTCTTAATAGCCTTGATGTTCAATTCTTAATAGCTAAATTGCCTCGACGGCGGGAGTTTGATGGGTCTGTCGTTGGCGATGGTTGTGGTAATGAACTCTGTTTTCTTCAGTAACTTTCCAAAAAGTTATAAGTACCCATGGTTGGGAAAAAACTTTAGAGTCAAAGTGAAAAAAGAAAGAGGGAAAAGTGAAAAGAAGAGGAAAAAGCTTACCCGCCATTTTTTTGCTATGAGTTAGTTTTGTTATAGAAAGAAAATAAAGCAGGCCCAGTGGGAGGCTAAAATGGTCTTTTAATAAAAGTCAAGAGATGTGATGGAAGATTGACAATTTATTGTCTCTTATTGGACGCCCAATGGTCAGTCTATAGAGAGACCGTTTTCGAAATGGGAATTTAGATTTTTTATAGTTTATTTAAATGACTTGAGACAATTCGTTTAACGTTTTTTTTTTTAAATCGTAAAAATTCATGGACTCATAATTATTATGATTTAAGATACTCTAATTTTATAGAAAGTCATTTTGTGAGGCAAACTGCCCTTTCAAACTTTGGCTATTCTTCAAATAAAACCCACAAACTTATCAATATTGTTGTTGCTACCGCCCCTTGCCATCACCATCATGCGACCAATTAGCTTTCTTCAAGAACTGTAAGAAAGCTAAAATTCTATTCAAATGTGGAAAAAAAAATACTAAAAAATTCAATTTTACTTGACCATTTAACTATTTTTTTTTTTATTTTAGTGGATTTTATTTTTAAATTTGAACAAAATTATTACTTTTTCAAATTTCACTCGACAAGAGGAACTGAAAAACATAAATTTTAATTAGACGGTTAAAGTATTTCACTAATTCAGAAACCAAAACATCTAAACAACCTTAAAAAAAAACCTAAGCCAAATGGGCTTAATTAAATCACTAGATCTTTCCGAAATCATTCAAAAGAGCACATTTTTCTATGTTTTAGCTATCTTCTAGTTCTTGAATTCATCGACAATGAATGCATGTTGCCGGCTATATTTGGATTTATTGAACTCAAGAGTAACAAACAATTTGAGCTTCTTTAATTTTAGTACAAACTTTCTCTAAAGTTTGGAACTCAAACTTTATTGTAAAATTTGCATGTTGTAGACTCACTCTCAATGTATATCAATAATGTATATCGTTAACTTGTTGAATCTATTGAGAAAATTATTCATACAAAAAATTAGGTTGATCGGATATCAATACTCACATGATCATGTCGTTTTTGTTATGATAGAAAATATAACTTTCATTATAGATCGTTTAAGACAAATGTATTCAATTACGTCTACAAATCTCCGATCAATCGATTTTTCTTCTAATTGTTTTTCTCAATGTGTATTACAAAATGAACAGTTCAAATCACTGAGGTAAATTCAGAATAGGCCAATATTTGGCCAACTTTTATCTAAAAATTTAAATTTAAACTTCAGATAAGCTTGATCATAATTTTAAATTTATGCTACTTTTGAATAGCATTGTGTTTCTTTTTTTAATATATTTATTTGATTTGATTTTTATTGTTGAGGTCCATTTCGTTTCAATCCAACAGAAAAGACAATCCGTCCCAGTTGTTGACTTTGAATTTTTCTTGTGAAATTTAAGCAAATGTTTGATGATATATTCTAGATTCTGAATTAATAAATAAACATTACGTATAAAGAATCCTAAGAAATACTATACAAATAACTGGTTAGCATGGTGGTGGTGGGTTCTTAATTAGGGTAAAGTATATTTTTCTCCTTTAATGTTACTAGAATCTTAGTTTTTACCCTCCACTTTAATTGTGTCAGTCATCTTATTAAACTTTATATTGTGAATTGCTATACAGTCTACCTCCTAAGCCCTATTCTATGATTAGGTCACATTTATTATATGAAAGACGAATAGTTTATTCTGAAAAATTTATACTTTTTTGTTCACTTTTGTAAGACATATGTAATCAATTGCATGGTTTCTGTTGATGCTAAAATTTGGATGGCGGGGATTAGAGATACTCCTCCTAAGCTTCAAGGAATCTGCAGAAAGTAAGTTTTAAAGAGCACCAGTGTGGTGCCAGCTAAGGACTCTTCAACGATCAAGGTAGAACGTTTATATTTAGGAATCGAAGTATTATGTGATTGTCACTTGGTTCCTTAAGTTGGATTGCTTTTGTAAGGTTCCTTGGTGGTGGAAAACAGATTCGAGGTGTGATCCATTGCCTTAATGGTATATTGTGCGCGCGGTGCTTGATTGCTGCTTGGGGATCTTCTTTTTGTTCTACTAGTGATTTACTCCTTTACACAAATAACCTGTTCAGTGGTGGTATATGATGTTACTCAGCTCGGCTCTGAGAACCCCAATTAGGCCTGAGCACTTGATTAATTCTAATCGCCTAATGTTTCATCAGTTATTAATGTCTAAAAAGCCTAATATTTTTTCTTCAAATGATATAGTTAATATATCACACAAGATGATTATAAACATCATGGTGAGTCTCGTGTGAGTCCACAGTTGCCGACATGATATAGTTTAAATTTTAACGTTAGATTCATAAAATTGTATTTTTACTAAAATCTCAATTTGCGTTTGTCACTTTCAATTGTATGAGTTCATCACATATAGTTTAAGTCAATTGATAGTGTAGCGCTTTCGTCCATCACGATAGATTCCGGTTATGTGGAATGACAAAAAGGCTCAGGTACATTGAAACTTGACCTTAATTGTGAGAGTTTGATTAATATAATTAAAAGTTAAGGGTACAAAAGAAATTATAGTAAAAGTAAAGGGGAATATCATGTGTAATTTACCATATAAAAATTTCCTCGTATATATAACTATTTTGCTCTATATGCAGCAAATATATCACATCACTTCTGTGATTTCAAAAACCACACAATAATGAGCACTCTCACTCTTCACACCCACACAGTTCACAAAACTCGAGCGATTTTCAACAGGGCCCACATTTTCTTCCACTTCACAGCCATACTCTCTCTCCTCTGCTACAGAATCTCACACCTCTTCCACGGCGGCAGACCCGTCCTCCCATGGGCCCTCATCACCGTATCCGAGCTCCTCTTCACCTTCGTTTGGCTCCACGTCCAGGCATTCCGGTGGCGGCCGCTCACCCGCGCCGCCCATCCGGAAAATTTTTCCGGCGACGTCGAGTGACCGGGGGTCGACGTGTTCATCTGCACCGCCGATCCGGATAAAGAGCCCACGGTGGAGGTAATGTTAGAAAATGATCTTTGCACTTCTATTTTGACTAAATACACTTCATATTTTGAATCAACTTTTGAATATACGCTGAGGCTTAATTATCTGGACACTCTTAAACTTTTACATTTTGTCACTTTTGCTCCTTATATAAAGAAGAGCTCACTTACCCTTTAAATGATCAAAAATCATCACTATCAACCCCCATTAGCCTTTCATTCAAAATTTGGTCACATGATCCACATGACTACATCTATATTTTTTATGCCAGATATACCCTTTGTTTTAGAGAAAAAAAATGCTATCCTTATTTTATAGGATTTACCATGTATACTTTCATTGTATAAATAAATATTTTTGTTGATTATATAAAATATAATTTTTTGTTTCGAAATTTTTTTAGTTAATATAGACATGATTTGAAGATTGATTCGAGAATTTTTATGGTCGTAATTTTTAATTTTCTAAATGAGAATCTTTGGTTATAGGTTATATTTAGCATGACTTTTTGTGATTTAGTAGGTATATAAATGGATAATAGTCCGTATTTGTGGGATACGTGGGTGTTGGGTTCTTTCTTCTCTGTTTGGTGTTAAGGGTGACAATGAGTTTCTCGTTTATCTTATTACTCAATGAACAAAATATTAACAAAATTAATATTGTATTTACATTTATTTTTTGTTAGTTTTTATTTTTTTTTTATTTTTTTATTTTTTTTATAGCTTTGTAAGAAATATTAAAATATAGGAGTGAAAATTGTGGAGAGAGAGAGAGTCAAAAGAAAGCAATGGAAGTGTAAAATAGGCATAGGTTTTTTTTCTCTAAACATATTTGGTATAAAAAACATAAAAGTAGTTGCATGAATGTCATATGACCAAGTTTAAACGGAAGTTTTGACGGACGACTAATGAAAGGGTGAAAGTAATAATTTTTTACTGTTAAGGGGTGTAAATGAGCCATTTTTTAGATGATAGAGTGAAAGTGATAGTTTATGGGGTGTCTATATAACTAAGCCTATATACCTAATTAATTACCATAACACCTGTGCTATGAACTGTTAATTTTATAGGCATTAAAAAAACAAAAAAAAATCATACATGAGTTTGAAAAAAAAGATGGAAATGGCATTGTTTCATTCTGGTTACACATAAAATTATTTTAATTTCATTGGTTTAGTTTCTATTAGAAGAATCTTGGAACCATAAAAATACTTTACATTTGTAAAACGGAATTAATTTATTTTATAATATTCTAAAATGGTAGTGAATGAGTGTGTAGCGGAAAAAATGGGTATTAATTTGTGTGTGAGTTACACACTTGGTCCTAAAAATAGCTATGTAACTTAAGCCATTGCGTGTATGAGGGTAGAATGAGGTAGAGTGAAGTGAATACAAATCTTTATAATTCCTCCTTATTGTTTATGTGTGTTAGTCTCTTACAATAATAAAGTGGTATCATACCCGCCATGAATTTTCAACAATTCTCGAGTTTTGTGAACAAAAACTCACTGTGAAGTAATATATAGCATCCCTCGATAGAAGAAAGAAGTTAAAAAAGTGTTATGTTATCGGGAGGGACAATTTCAGTTAATGACAAAAGTGTTAAAGGTTTTATTAAAACTGTACTGAAAAGTAGAGTACAAAAATTGTTACTCCGTAGTTGTTTTTTTTTGTTGAATTGTTATCGAAATAAGAAAGTAAAAATCACATGCATTGATAGAAGACGGACTTGGTGTAGGTATTGTGTGAAGACTTTGGGATCTACTATGGATCCAATAATTTGATCTGAATCGTTCATTTGGTTGGGCTCTTCGAATAAACTATGACAAAATCAAGAATTAAAGATGTAAAGAACAAAGCTAAAGAAATAATTTGTGCTCTGAAGCTGGAGAGAGAAAATGGTTTGTATTATTCATCTTCAGTATCTGGTACAATAACATCTCTTCAACTTTTATATAACTCTCAGAGGCTAACAACCTAACTAATTACAACTTCTCTTCCAATCACCAACTGCCATCTGTCATGTTTGTAACAATCACCACTAACACTGACTGAATTACAGCTGGCTCAGTGGTGGTTTTACTTAACAGATTATTCATGAAAAATATCATATTAATCGGATATCGGTAGGATCTGATCACATTTATAATTTGAAAAAGACTACTTACTGATCACATGGTTGCTTATCTCCGATCAATCTCTCCATGGATGATCTTCTCAATATGAATGATTTTGAAAATAGACTAACTACTGATCATATGGCCATCGATCACCGATACTCAATAAATTTTTGCATGAATGATTTTCTCGACAAGCTCAACTAATTGAATGGTTCAGATCAAATCAATGGGCCAGTCTTCTTAGCACGGTGCTGTGCCTCACCAACCATAGGTCCATAAAAAACTGCACCCTTGACCTTTGTCGCATTATATGTCTATTTTATTTAGTTTCAGATATCCCAAAATAATTGTCCACCTATAAATAGCCATATCATAAAACTTCTTTGTTTTTAAAAAATCTCTCTTACAAATGGTTATAAATGATTTTACACTGTATTCAATTTAAATTGATAATGGTCGGACCCTTTAATTTCAAATTGTGAAATTCAAAATTTCCAACAGGTGATGAACACGGTGTTGTCGGCGGTGGCACTGGACTACCCCCCAGAGAAGCTGGCGGTGTACCTCTCCGACGATGGTGGTTCTCCGGTGTCTTTGTATGCTTTTAAGGAAGCTTGTTTGTTTGCAAGATCTTGGGTTCCATTTTGTAGGAAATATGGGATCAAGACTAGGTGTCCCGAAGCCTATTTTTCCTCTTTTTGTGATGATGAAAGGCTGCTTCTGCTAAGGGACGAGTCTAGGGCAGAGGAAGAAAATATCAAGGTAAGTTGGAATGATTGCCTATACACAATCTACGACTAGAATTCGAAGCGCACGCAATCTACTCCTATTGGGGAATTCACTCACAAATCATGTGCAACATCTAGAGAATTTATTATAAACATGGCTGCGAAGTGGTTACCAAAATAAAAATAGTTTTCTACCATTACAACTAGATCAATATAATTAGGATACATATTATGGACAATAATAGAACTTGAAATAACAAAATGAGGGAAATTGAAAACATGAAAATCATAATTGGATATTTGAAGTGATAACTGTCGCTTTACCATGCAGTCAATGTAAGAATTGTTCAAGAAAAATGCGGAGAGTGCCAATTGTGGCATGGTAGAAGGTTCCGTGATGCAGGATCGACCTCCTCTTATTGAGGTACATTGCAATTTACAATTTATTTAAAGGCTGCTATATATTGACGGCTTTTGTTTTCATTTTATTTCATTACATAGCTAGCAAGACATAATTCATCTTAATTTTGTATTCGCATAATGTTTCTTAAACATTAAGCCAATCACGAGCATCCAACTAGGCAGTCACATAAAACACGCAGTGGTAGAAACCCGGTCATGATATTTTTTGGGTAATTATGGCTTGATATTTCTCATTTACTACGAGTACATTATGAGTAAATTATCATGATATTTTTTGGTCACGATTATTTGCTAACCATTCCAATATTCTAAATTTGTACCTTTTTGTATTTGTTATTCTGTGTTAGTAGTCCCACTCAATCTATCCATTCACTATGTGTGCTATAGTGAAGCAATTTGTCTTTACACGCGTGAGAGGGATCGCTCTTGAGGATGGCTGTTAGAGATTGATTTAGAATATTGAGCCCCATTTCCTAAGATTTAAGCCTTTGGGAACAATGACGATCTAACAAATGAAGAAACTTAGGAAGATAATGTATTTA
>BRYE01000022.1:13972353-13974853 GCA_030159115.1 Actinidia arguta var. hypoleuca
TTTAAAAAAATATTTTTTTTAAGTTTTGAGCATGAGTACTTTACTTTTGGGTTCATTTTGACTATATCAATCAGAAAAAATAAAAATAAAAAAATAATTGAAAAATCTCACGAAGGACAAAAATAAGTCGATGAGTGATATTATTTCAATTATTTTTTAATGTGTTTTTCTTTTCTGATTTCTTTAGTGTGATGAATCGTAAAAGTAAAAGAAGATTGATAAAAACTAAAAACAAAAATCCCTAAAGTAAAAAGATACTGAAATCAATACAGAAATATCCAAAAATTTAACTTAAATTTGGGAATCAACCGCCAAGAAAGAGTCATGTTGTAGCGATCACATTTGGGAACTATTTAATGTGTTAACTTGTATGATTATGTAATATGTGGAACCTATTCGATGATGTGATAAGTATTATGTAAAATACTACATCAAATAATATTTAAATATGACACAATTTTCACTGTAACTCTATAGAGCTCTTTCTACCTATTTACGATTTATTTATTTTCATAATTCGAATCATTCATTTCATAATCGTATTTCTCTTGTATTTTATTATGTAGAGCTATTTCTACCTGTGTAATGGTAGTCATTTTACTAATGTAAAAGTCATTTTTTTAACTAATTACATAATCAACTTCCTAAAAAATTTACATTGTTACTCGTTTAATGTTATTTTGGCACAATTACTCTGACTATCAATCTTTATTTTATTTCTGGCCATCTAATATCTTAGATCCCAGATCATTGGATCAAAATCCTCTCTTTTCCTCAAGGATCAAACCAATCTGCTAGTCTTGTAAGGAATCAAAAATTTGATACTAAGATAGCTCAAGTTCAAAGCGCTTGAAATGTCGAGATTCAACACTTTTACAACATTTGAAAAATACCGAGCAGTCGAATAATTGGAGAGTATTGAGCAAGTATTGAGAGAATGATAGAGAATTAGTAAATTGAATAAGAATTGAGTAAGTAAGAAGTATGAAGGATAAGAGGTATTTATAGAAATTTTTTGTGGACTAATTGAACCAAAATACTTAAAAAATTAGCCGTTTATAGTTGTTAGAGAGGAGTATTTAGGTCATTTATATTCTAATTACTATTTTATCCTAAAAAACAGCTGTTATATAGTTGTTGGAGAGGTAAAAAAGTTAAAAAAATTTAAAAAGTACCAAAAGAGCTGTTGAGCGTGAGGTTTAGCAGTTTGCTAACACATGTCAGATGTATTTATATATTAAATGTTCCATTCTTATCACTGTGTCTTGAGTCAGTTAGCAAGGTCTCGAGTTTGAACCGAAGGCAACACTTTTTTTTGTTTTTTTTTAAATCTAGAATTAAGTGTTTATATATTAAATATGACGTTTATATAAAAGAATGAGTGATTGGTCCAACTGGTTTGATGCTTTGCGTTTGATGGAGGAAGTCACGAGTTCAATTCAGCCTGGTGGGGTAGATTTGATGGGCCAATTCGGATCGAATAACGGGCCTTATTAGCGGAGTTCAATTCCCCTAAAACTCAACCTTTTAAACTTTTTAGCTACAGTAACGAGCTTGGTGGGGTAGATTTGATGAGCCAATTCGGATTTTATAACGGGTCTTATTAGCGGATCGGGCTTAAAAAATTTTGCTCAATCCGCAATCGATATATAATGGGCTTCGGATTGGACACCTTTTCAACATTAGAGAAATGTCTGGCCTTGGCTAAAGGGCCCAACCTGACATACCAATGGCCGACCGTTATGGGCCGATTTGACTGGCCAATTCGGATCGAATAACGGACCTTATTGGATCGTGCTTATCAACGAATTGGGTTTCGAAAATTCTACCCAACCTATGATTGATACGTAATGGGTTTCGGATTAGACACTTTGTTAACACTTTAGAAATGCCAAGCAAGTATTGAGAGAGTGGTAGAGAATTAGTAGGTTGAAAAAAAATTGAGCGAGGAAAAAATATGTAGGATTAGATGTATTTATAAAAAAAATTGTGGGCTAGTTGGACCAAAGTACCAAAAATCTAGCCGTTTATAGTTGTTAAAGAGGAGTATTTAGGTCATTTACACCTCAATTACCATTTTACTTTTAAAAACAATTGTTATGTAGTTGTTGAGGTAAAAAAGTTTAAAAAATTTAAAAAGTACCAAAAAAGTCATTGGGCTTGAGGTTTAGCAGTTTATTGACACATGTAACATGTGTTTATATATTAAATGTTCCTTTCTTATTGAGTTTGAATTCTGAAATTAAGTATTTATATATTAAATATAACGTTTATATAAGTGAATGAGTGGTTGATTAGTTGAAATCATAAGGTACTGTCAAGGGTTTAGATTTGAACGTCTCGACTCGTGCGACCTTAGACATCTTTGCTATTAAAAGATACTAAGTAAGTCTAAGACAACTGAAAAAAAACTAAGAAAATAGTAAACAACAAAGAAAGCTAAAGAGAGACAACACTTGAAAAATGTTTTGAATTGTATTCCAAAACTTGAATGTTTTTA
>BRYE01000022.1:13977353-13979853 GCA_030159115.1 Actinidia arguta var. hypoleuca
ATTTTTCTAATGTCTTTTAAAAAATTAGTTATTTTTCAAAAAAAAATCCAGAAAACTAAATACTCTGTTTGGTTCAGTTTTCAATCAATTTTACATAATGCTTTTTCAAAAATTGATTTTGAGAACAAAAATATTTATTATTTTCATATAATATTAACTTTTTATTGAAAATAAAATTTAAGAATTTAAAGGTATCTCTTTAATATTTTCTCAAAAAATTAAAAAGATATCTTAAAATCCTCAAATCTCATAAAATGAGTATTATACAGACTTTCCATATGGGGCTGGGCAGGGGAGTTCTGTTATCAATTCACATGGTGATTTGGATTTGATAGTTGAGTTTGGAAACTTAATCAAGATGAATTTGAAAGGAATATTTCTGCCCAATTTGAGTTAGTTCTTTTTAAGATTTTTGAATTTTTTCTTTATTTAATGATTTTCTTTTATCATTTGATTGAAATTTTAAATATCATATCAAATCAGTCTGTGCTGATAAAACTTCCCACCTATCAAAACTTATTTTGTGCTATTGAATAATTACTTGCAAATCCATTGATCCATACATATTCTATGTCCATTTTTTCCCATTTATTAGTCAAACTTCCATGCACTTCTCTCAATTAGTAATTCTCTTGCAGAGAGATTTTAATAGAGTACTCAGAGCAAGTCATGAAATTGGGAACTTCTCTGTTAGAGTTGTTCTCGGAGGCTCTAGGACTCGGCCCCAACCGCCTCAAGGACATGGATTGCGCGGAGGGCCTAATCGCGGTGTGCCATTATTACCCGGCGTGCCCACAGCCGGAGCTCACTCTGGGCGCAAGCAAGCACGCTGACGACGACTTCCTCACAGTGCTCCTTCAGGACCACATCGGAGGCCTCCAAGTTCTCCACCAGAACCACTGGGTTGAGGTGCCCCCCACCCCTGGGGCTCTTGTGGTCAACATTGGAGATCTTCTACAGGCAAGTCCTTCATTCATTAGTCACCTTTTGTTTAAATTTGGGGAAAGTCGCACATTTTCGTAACTAGTCGTGATAATTCGCAATGTTGTCACGCACATTATGCACACCCATCATAAACACGTAACTAACACCACAAAACTAAATAACATATGCCACATTACAAAAATACGTAGTAACATATTAACGAACCAAAAAGTTCATAACTAAATAAAAAAAATGCAAAACTTCACTTTTCTGATTATTAGACAATTTTTTGTGCTTTCTCATGAATATTTAAGTTAGTAGTATCTCAATGTTGTGGATTACGGGAAAACAACAACTTAAGTTGTTATTAATATGTGTCTCTTTTTAATAAATTTTTGGCTCGCCACTAGTCATGAGGGCTTTATGGTCTAATAGAATCATGAACGAATTAGAATGTTAACCCTCGTAAGTAGCTCGACTTGTAAAGACATTGGGTTTGTATTTTAGAGGTCGCTAGTTCGAGTCCCCTCAAGACAACTGGAGAATTGTCCGGCTATTAACTTCAAGCAGAGATGTAGTTAGAATTTTAACTTAGGGGTGACAAACAAATATGTTTAAAACTTAAAAGAAAAGATGGACAATATTCATTAAAAAATAGTCATTTCAAAATATAATAATCAAGCATGTTTCTTGTAGAAAGTACTTGAGCACAAAAATTAGAAACTTTTACTCAATTTATTTACATCTTAAATTTGTGATCAACGTTCTTTCGTATCATAAAAGCATCTATTATGCAATCAATATCAAAAACCCTAGCAATATTTTTCTAAATACGTGATCAAGTAATTAACTAAAAAATTATTCTCCATCTTATTGTGCATTTTTGTCTTTACAAGATTCATAATTGAAAATGCATGTTTTGTTAGAGCTGTTTCGAAACAAGTAACATCAATATAAGACTAACCAATCTATTAACAATAGGATAAATTGTAGACTTTCTTGGTTGATAGATTTTTTGAAACTTGGGACGCTAAAAACATCTACCTTAATTCTGCAATTGAAATTTCTTAAGGTAAACTTTTAATTTATGATATTTGGAATGTGTCCGAGTCTTTTTCAAATTGTAAGAGTGACGACCGGCACCACTTGCTATCCATTGACTTCATCTTTGATTCCAAGGCCATCAAGTTAGTCGTTTGAAGACTTTAATTTATTTTTTTTTTCAGCTCGTATCCAATGACAAGTTCAGAAGTGTTGAGCACAGAGTGGTGGCCAACCATGCTGCAAGAGTATCTGTGGCATGTTTCTTCAGCACAGGTTTGTTGGCTTCCACAAAGCTATACGAACCCATTAAGGAATTGCTATCAGAAGAAAATCCTCCAAAGTACAGACCCATCACTCCAACAGAATTGACAACCCACTTAATCAACAAAGGTCTTGATGGAACTTCTGCTCTGCTGCATTTCAAGCTCTAAAACTTGAGAAATAAAAGGAAAATTAAGACTGTTTGATTTCAATTGTGACTAGATCAATCAGAAAAAAAAAAATAAAAATAATAATAATTGAAAAATCTCAC
>BRYE01000022.1:14012353-14014853 GCA_030159115.1 Actinidia arguta var. hypoleuca
CTTAGACATACATACTATGATAGATTAGGCTAATGAAATGATTTCGTTCTCCTAGCTATTACGTAATAGAATTTTTCTAAGCTTATGTTGTAATAGAATAAAATCGGATTGCGATAATAGGGCAAAATGCTTATCTGATCGAGATACCCCATTAAGGCTTATATAATTGGCAATATAGCTTAGGCAATAGGATGACAACATATAGAACTTTTTGTTTATGTTATACATCACTAAAGTCACTTTTGGAAACATTTATTTTACTAGTTAGCTTGTAACTTTTAACGATGAAAAGATAGTAAATAAAGCTGCTTTTGACTAGCGAGGTATCAAAAAAAATTGCAATGGTCGGGACACTACTTTGAGCTTTAAGAAGAACCTTGTTTTAAGAAGCAACTTATTAGGTTTTGAAAAACGTAAAAATGGAAACTTCTTAATAATTAACGGTTTTTGCTTTTTTTTTTTTATGTTATTTTTAGTTCATAAAAAAAAATTATACCAAACAGTGGCACAACTTAGAAACTAAACAACCACACAAAAGTTGTATGTTATAGAAGCATGGTTCGGGGTCTCTACAGTGGGTCAGGTCACTGCAGGGTTGCAGAGCTCCAAAATGACGTCGTTTTGAGTGTGTTTTGTCCAAAAATAATATCGTTTGGGGGACAATACATTTTTGAATATAAACGACGTTGTTTTGGGACAATACATTTTTTGACCAAAAAGACGTCGCTTTACCCTCAAAATGACGTCGTTTTAGGTCCCTGCAACCCTGCAAGAACCTGACCCACCGCAGCATTCCCAAATCCATAGAAGCATCCATAACATTTTCAATGTGCAAGAAGGTTCTTTCCAAAATTGTGCACGTGTGAGTTGTGATACTCAAAGCCTTCTACCAAACATCTTTCACCGGAAACAAACCCTAGTCATCCGAAGAAGGTCACGAGTTTCCCAAAGCCATCACTTTGACCATCTAGGTGCACTGCATTACAAACTTTGATCTCCATCAACTGTCCTTCACCACGTGGCAATAATTCACACCCACAAATTCGTCCACGTGGCTATACAAGGGCCCTCCTTTTTACAATTTGGGTGCCACTTTTCCACCCATATAAATAACTTGTACCCACACCTAAGCCTTGCCATGACAAAAAAAAGAAAAAGAAAAGGGAAACAAAAAAAAAAACATGGAGAAGGAAGTGGCCGGAGAGGTGAAATATAGGGGTGTCCGGCGGAGGCCGTGGGGGAAGTTTGCAGCGGAGATACGTGACTCGGCGAGGCATGGTGCCCGAGTGTGGCTCGGCACATTTAACACGGGGGAGGAAGCGGCACGGGCCTACGACCGGGCCGCCTATGCCATGAGGGGTCACTTGGCCATTCTCAATTTCCCAGAGGAGTACGATTTGCCAAGTAGTACTTGTGGTGGCTCATCTTCATCATCTTCCTCAGCAATGTGCACAAGAAGAGAGAAAAAGCAAGTGTTTGAGTTCGAGTACTTGGATGATAAGCTGTTGGAGGAGCTTCTTGAAAGTGAAGACAAAAAGAACAGGAGGCAATGAAGCACTGAAGCTTGTGGTAGTCAGATCACATAAGTTTTCTGCTGGAGTAATGTTATATAAATTAATAAGTTCATAGTTTTTTTTTAACTTTTACTTATTGTCGTGTCACCTATCCTATTATTCTATATAACCCACAGAATTCTCTATTTTCAAAATTCTTTTTTTCTCTTTCTCCTTCGCACGATTTCATCTCGAGAGTCGTGTTTCTTTTGAAATTCTCACAATATCTGTCTTTGAGAGTGAATTTGAAAAGAACATAAAATTTTGGAGATAGAAAATTATTAATTAGTCTTAACGTAGGACTTGGGATCCTCCATTTTCTAAAATCTCTGTTCTCCGTCGCAATACAGTACTCTCAACAGTGCAATTATGTCCCGATTATGTGTTTTGAAATTTTCATCGCTTCGTGTGGTTTGAGATGCATTGAGATAGATACCTAGAAACTTCTCGAAATTATTGTAGTGATTTTAAAGTTTTTATTCCGTGTCACATTTAAATGTATATATAAGATTTGTTAATTAACGGGTGTATTATTGTCCTTTCTCATCAGCCCCTTCTCCCTAATGCACCTTTCCCAAGTTTTTTATGATGTAATATCAAGATGAGATTGATGATGCTATTTCATGCTACTGTATTGTGTCCTGACCCAAGTCCAAAAAAATTGTGGAATCCAATGCAAGTTTGATTTTTCAAAGACTTTTCCACCATACAGAAAACCTTAAGAGAGTTGATTTCATTTTCGATTTTGGGATATGTGCATCTCCTTTAATATCTGCACAAGTTGGCCAATTGCACAAATGACAATAGACAAGGGTTCATCTTTGGCCCATGATAATTGGTGTTGGACAGGCTGACTTTGTTTTCAGGTTTTATTCCTACCATAAAAGAGCAGTCATTTTCAAGAAAAAGTTAAAAAAAATAATTTATATATATATTGATCGTAAATT
>BRYE01000022.1:14022353-14029853 GCA_030159115.1 Actinidia arguta var. hypoleuca
ACGGTAAATTTCGCTGACTTCCTTGAGACGTAGTTTCATAAATAATATTGATATATTTTACTTTTGAAACTAATATTAAAAAAAATTAAGAGCACATTTTTATGCAAAAATAACAAACTTATCATTTGATCTGGGATTTTAAAAAAAAAAATCTCAATATTCGTATTAAGATAAATAAACATTATCTTAACTATGTTTAAATTAGAAACACTTTAAAAGTAAAAAATATTTAGATCAATTTTTTTAAAAATAATTATTGATAACAAAGTTTTATTTTTTTAAGTATATTTTTTATTAGGAGTATTTAAAAAATAAACTATTTAGATTAATTATTTTTCAAAAAAATACTTATTTATAAAAATAAATATAAAATAATTTACAAAAAAATAGTGTTTTGAGAAAAAAGAGAAAATTAATTTATCTTAATGGGTATATTGATAAAAAGAAAATTAGAACCCTAAATCAAAGGGTAAAATTATTGTTTTTGCAAAAACATAAGCTCTAAGGGGAATTGTGATATTAATTTTAAAAATAAGAGGTGTCAGTATTATTTTTAAAATTATAAGGTAAATAACTATATTTATCAGAAACCTAAAGGAGATCAATGATATTTATGCACAACCACGTGCAACTCCCTCATCCCGACTGTTTTCAAGATTCTCGGGATGGCCAAGAAAGCCAAAGACCCAATCCGAGGTGTCAAACCCTGTGTCGATCCAGTCAATTTATTTTTGCACTTACCGTGTTTTGTGCTTTATACCCATTTGATAAAAATCTAGGTCTGACCCTGTATATTTGTGTTTCGTGCTCATGTTATACCATATCATGATTGTTTTTATGAATGACGTTAATAGGTCAAAAATTAAAATTATTTAATATTTACTCACATAAATGTGTCGTGTCTTAAAAACAGTGACTCAAGACGGCCCATCACCGTGTTAGAATTTTTAACGTGTCATGGTCGTTCCCGCCCACCCGACACTTCTAGACCCAATAGAGTAAAGAACTCAACTATAAATTAAAAGAATGACAACAGCTTTGGAGGGTCAAACCCTACTTCCACTTTTTATCTTCTTGTCCAACTTTTCTAACTAAAGCGTTGGATCGTCTTTGGCTAGTACTATACCCGACAAACCGAAGCATACTTAATTAATAAATTTGAGACAAGATCATGCATTTCAATTTGGTATAAACCTACATTAATTAATTTCAATATCAAGATTAGCATCTCATGATATAGTAATCTTAATCTCCTTTACGCTTTTCATCCATTTGCCAAGAGAGTATTGATGACAAATTCAGAATATCTAAAATGAACCTGTTTTTGGTCAGATACAATCTTAAAAGTATATTTGTGCATTCCTAACTTCCTAATCATGTATTTTTTAAACATTTCTAAACAACCTTTAAATTAAACCACGGCCTTCTAATATTTGATACCACATCAAGCAAAAGATATTAACCTTTATTCTTATCTTCGGATTCTTGATTAATTAGCTTGTTTTATAGAACATTGATCTTAGCATAAAGAATCCTAATTATGCAATCCTAATACATACAATGAGTACACATGAATTCAATAACTAAATGGAGTTTAAATTGATTTTCTAATGTATAAGATCTTTTTTTTTAGCATTCACACTAAGGGTACCACTAGTTTTCTTTGATATTCTCTTCTCCTTTCTTTCTTTTTTTCTGTGTGGGTATTAAAGTAGTATCTTATCAAAATCAACTTTCAAATAACTTTACAAGTTTTTTTTTCAAAATCAAATATAAAAATTGTACCAAAGAAGATGACATGAATTCTGGGGTGCTAGAATCTAAAATCACCTCTTGAGAAATTTTGACAATGATTTCATTTGCATATGATTCGCGCCCATAAAAAACCAGTAGTTTTATTTTAAAAACCACCCTTTTTTACGGTTTGTTATGGCTTTAAATTTCACCATAATCAAGTCATAGAAATTTATCACATTTTGATTGTTCCTCTTGCTATTAATTCCAAAATCAAAGAAACCACCAGGTTTCACAACCTAAAACCAACAAACTACAAGGCCAAGTCGTTGTAATAACCTTTTAAAAAATGGAAGCGTCAAAGAGATAAAGAAATGCATTTATTTACTTAATTTCCTTTCCCTTATTCCATCCAAGAAAAAGAAACAAGGGAGGAACTTACAAACCAAGAGGAGGAAAATTAGTAATGTGAAAAAGGGGGCAAACCCGGATCTGTTTGGCATTAGTTTTGTTTTCTTCATTTCCGGTTTCAATTTTTATTTGTTGGAAACAAAAGAAATGGGACTAAATTTTGAGTTTTCATTTTGTGTGGAAACAGTATTAAAACAATTGTTTTCCGTTGTTTTTAGAAACTTTTTATGAAACAGTTCGCCAAACAAGTTTTTTTGTGTTTTCAAAAAACAAAAACAATATCAAACTGGCCGTCAGCCTTTCATTCTCTCCTGCTTCTCCTCTTCTGATTCAAGAAGTTCCTCCAAAACCTTGTCATCCAAGTACTCAAACTCAATCACCTCCCTCTCTTGCCATGTTGATGAACCAACTTCGTGGTCAAAACCCTCACTAGGAGCCGAAGTCAAGCACGAAGAAGCCGATGGTGGGGGACAAGGAGAGTTTGAGAGTTGAGGGTAGTACTCACTTGGGAAATTTAGAATTGCAAGATAGCCCCTCATGTTAAATGCAGCCCTATCGTAAGCCCTAGCCGCGTCGACCGCTGTGTCGAACGTTCCGAGCCACAACCGTTTCCCGTTCCTCGACGTGTCCCGGATCTCCGCCGCGTACTTCCCCCACGGCCTCCTCCGGACGCCCCGGTACCGGACTTCTTCTCTCCCCTTGCCTCCCTTCTCCTGCTTGTCCTCGCCCTTGTGATGCTCTTCCATGCTTAGTTTTGTTTAATTTAGATGTTATGGCATGCATGAAAGCTTCATTGGTGGGCTTATATAGACCGTTGATCTGCCAAGGTCATATCTGACGGTGATGGTAGCAACCACCGTCTCTTAGAAATTTCCTGCTAGATGTATTCAAGCTTGATTGTCCAACCTAATCACTTCAGAACATTCTCAACACTAATCAAGTTGGTGAGTGAGAATTGTGAACTTCACCATGGTCAAAGAGATAAAAGAGAAGGGATGTCATAGCAAAGATACTCCCCCACATACTAAAAATTATGTAATTTACAAACCTCCCCCCAAAAATACCAAAAATTACTTCTTTCCCCAAAGTATTCAAATATTACATGAACAATATATTTAGATTCGTATAGCGTTTATCCCTAGGGCATTAAGAGAACCTTTTGCCATCCAGGTGTAATTCAAGCATGCAAGTTGTCCTAGATATAGTGTGGGAGAGAAAGAGGTCAAGAGAGCTACCAGTGGATGGATGAGAAAGTACAAGGTGGTGGTGGTGGTGGTGGTACTTAGATGGAAGGATGAGAGTGTGCGAGAAAGCAGTGGTGGCCGAAGAGATCTAGGGTTAGGGTTGACGACTAGAGGATGAAGATCGAATACTATTTTTTTCATTATATTAAAGGTAGATTTAGCCTTGAAATGCAATTGGAATAAGGGTATAAATGTATTTTTATCCATCTGCTAACCACGTGATTTGATCATTTTGTTAACATTTTTATTTTCTACACATTGTGGGTGCTAAGGAGTTAGTGGGCCCATTAATTTGATATTTGTTTTTTTGGAATATGTTAGTATTTGAATTACTAACACAACAACATATACAAGAAGAAGCTAGGCAGTTTTGATTAGGCATACTATAGGAACTAGTGGTTCAAATCGAACTCCATGATAAACCAAAGTCAAAAAGTGTGTTGTTTTGTGGACCAACCGACCACCACGTGACCTTCGCCTTGACTTGACCAAAATTCAATTGATCACGTTTTTGTTTTGATTTTGGAAAGTGGCAATCCATATGCCTACGTTTGGGCGCATACCTAAGCAGCCTCGTCTATTTAACATCGGCAGCAGTATTAGGGTTCAGAATTTGGATTACGAAAAAATTTATAATTCAAAATGAATTGTTCATATTTATTTTAGCGTGTGAATCTTATATAATCAGATAAATTTAAACCATTCATTTAATTTTTGAAAACCTTTTTTGATCAAAATTCTGGAATCATAATGGAAAAAATAAAAGTGAAAGAAATTAAAAAAAAAAAAAATCTAGAGTCAGGCTTCTCTGCAGTCTATCAAGTATTTAGAGCTTTATTTTTTTGCCAATTTTGAAAAATTTAACTGTTTCTATCGTAGATATCACCAATAATTTTAATACTTATAAAAATTTACGTTGATCGAAAATAGATTAATAGTTGATTAATATCAATTTATATCAAAATAAATGAGTATAATCATGTGTGTCACACTTGAATGGATACTGAATTGTGCCCGATTAATGTGATTTTCACGGATTCGACATTATGAATGGTTTAAATCATCAAAATGAGCCCAAAACGAAACTCAAAATACTTGAACTACACCGATGCAATCCATTTTTTGGGCTTGAGATAAGTCCGTCCAAATTCTATTTCTATGTATGCATTTTGTTAGAATGAAAACATTTTAGAAAAGTTGTAAGAAACTTTTGATTACTACTAAACTAACCTAATTATCCAATTGGGTGTGAAATGGAAAAGTGAGATGTTATGGGAAAAGTATGAAGTTAACTTCAATAGAAATTAATTTTTTCTTGTGTTTTTGTAAAAAAAATAAAAATAAAATGAAAGCCACGTTAGCATGTTTATATGGCCGGATTGTACTAGAAACCAAACTTTCTTATATTTTTTACCGTTTTCATGCTAAACAAATGTAGAAAAAAGTTTTATTTTTTCTCTTTTCGTATTTTCCATTATTTTTGTCATAATCAAACGCAGATCCTAATGGTTGTTTGATTTTTTAGATTTTTAGTAAAAGAAATTAAAGTTAAAGAAAACTAATTTGCTTTTTAGTCCAAAATTTGTTTGGAATATTTGATTTACTTAATTTTTTTAAATTACTATTGTATCCTTGTTAACCAATGGTTTATATATAGGGTTAATTTCACCTACACCCCCTGAGGTTTGGTGTATCGACACTTAGACTCTGCACCTTTCAAAAATAGGCAGGTAGACCCCCTGAGCTTTAGTATATTGGTAGGTAGACCTCCTGCCATTAGTGACGTCAGCATTTTCTACCTGCCAATATACTAAAGCTCAGGAGGTTTACCTGCCTATTTTTGAAAGGTACAGGGCTAAGTGTCGATACACCAAACCTCAGAGGATGTAGATGAAATTAACCCTTATATATATATATATAAATATATATATATATATATATATATATATATATATATATATATATATATATATATATATCTTTGTCAATCTCTTGAAATGACGGCATTATCCCATCATAACTAGTCATCGTTACTGATGATGTAATTTGGGCTCATGGCTTTTTGTTTTTTTTGATTGGGAGTTCAAAAATGGTTGAACACGAGTTCTTTAATACGCTAGGCAACTCAAAAAATTAAAAGATAATTGCATTAGGGTCTTTCATAGGAAACTTAAATTTATTTAAATTCTAAGTATTTTTTTTTCAATTTTTTTATAATTTTATGTTTTTTTATCTTTTTTACCCTCGTGGAAAATTGATTGACAATAGGCGCTGACGTCAATAACGGTGAAGACGACATCAACAACCAAATAAGAAAAAAAATCATGAATAGATTTTTTTATTATTTCAACATATTCTTAATGGATTCTTGAATGAAAAAAGGAAAAATATGATTATTTTAACAAATCCTAATTTTGTGCGTGTTTGCTATGTATAACTCGTAGAATAATAAATTTATCATTTCATAATTTAGTATAAAAAAAGAATGATAATTTTATCATTCTATACAAAAAAAATAGTATAAAAAATATAAATTAAAATATATAGCAATAGTAAAATGTGTAAAAATGATATGTATAATTGGAAAATATAGACATAAAATAATTTTTTTATTCATAATACATTACATTTTTAGTTAAAACATGGAGTAAAAATTTTATCATTCAAGACAGTCCATGTCACGCCCCGATTTTCGGGTGATTTAAAATATTTTTACCATAAAATTAAAAATAAAATATGATAATATTCTAAAATATAGTGAGCAAAACATTTACAATGTCCCAATAATACATTTCCTAACTAAAATAATTATATAACATAAATATAATCATTGGTGCCTTCGGCTTTTTCGAGCCTTTGGTTCCTTGTGCTTTCGTTTGTTTGTTTTTTTTCTTCAGCTTTTGGAGCCTTTGTTGCCTCACGCTTTCGGTTGTTTTTTAACATTGTCATTCATTTCTGGAGGGGTAGGAGGAGGGACGTCGTTGGTGCTACTGCCTCTTGCTCCCCCTTTAGGGGACTTAAGAAGAGGTGTTGGTTCCTTTGGCGGTCCCTTTGGAGGCTTAGGTGTGGTTGTTGCCGTTGGTGGCCCGTTTGGAAATGTTGCTGCCTCTAGCTTATGTTCTAGCGTATGTAGTATGGGTGCCTTCGGTGGCTGCTTTGGAGGTTTTGGTCCTTGGTTTTGGTCCTTGGTTTTGGTCCTTGGGTGTGCACATGTGCTTTTCTTCTTCATGGTTTATTCAAGCTTCTGGATTCTGCTTTGTTTGATTAACTACAAAACAAAGGAGAATGATTAGTTAGATCTGAGAGCAAAAATGGCAAATTAGACATTCACTTCACTAGCATTTATCACCCTCCCTCTTTTTTTGGCAACCATCACCCTCCTCTTAATTAGTATGATCATGGTACATTGAATGTTGTTGGCCTTATTCTTCTATTGAACAAAGCTATCCATATTTGATGCTGCTTTATGGTTTGTATTGTTTCTTTGTGCTATTCCAATTGACTATTGAGATAGATGTGTCATTAAACCTCTAAGATTTTAGAAACCTACCTGAAGTTTTTAAATGCTAACCATGAATATAAATTTGAACACAAATGATGTTGGCTTTATTAAAATCTGAACATAAATTTTATTTTTCTTAGTTCATATTTTAATCTCAAGATCTTTATTCATCTAAAACAGAAATTTTATCTTGCTATAGCACAATTCTCGTAAAATAGAAACCTCTTCATTGTTTTGGGTTCTTTTAAATGGCCATATAGATTAAGGACCGATCGTTTCCTTTCTTCCCTATCAAGAGAGATCCGTTAGTTTGGAAAGTGAAGGAAAGAGAAGCGAGAAGCAATAAAAGCTCTTAACAACTAGCTTTACACATATACTTTGACATCTCCCTTTGGCTTGGAGGGAATTTTTAATACATTCTATGGCATCTCTTGTCGACTAGGTTTACACAAGGTTTTCCTTCTTGTTTTATTTTGTTTGAGTACTATAATTGAAATCTTCATCTTCTTTCTCGTGTCGACATTATTTGCACCTTAACTGCCATTGGGTAGTGGTTACCATTTATC
This sequence comes from Actinidia arguta var. hypoleuca, assembly GCA_030159115.1. NCBI lineage: Eukaryota > Viridiplantae > Streptophyta > Magnoliopsida > Ericales > Actinidiaceae > Actinidia > Actinidia arguta. The sequence continues at coordinate 14,029,811 of BRYE01000022.1, forward strand.
CTATAACAATTGTATGGTACTTGAAGTATCATGCTTCTTTTTT
>BRYE01000022.1:14072353-14074853 GCA_030159115.1 Actinidia arguta var. hypoleuca
ATAAGTCATTGGCACACATTTATCCAGGCAGTTATAGCATGTTGATAACATATATTTATCTCAGCAATAGACAGTCATGATATGTCGATGACATATTTATCTAATAATAAATAGTAATGACAAATTGTCGGCAAACAATAATAAAAAAAAAAAAAAAAAACTAGACAAACAGGAAATAGAAACAATCCAATAAAGTGATTTCACTGGTGTAAAATATCATTAGGAAAACATCAAATGAAAATGACTTTTTCTGCTACCCATTTAGTCAATATTATCCGGCGCCCACTAATGTCGTGTCATTTTATACAATAATCGTATTTTTCGGGGGAAAACAGGACTGGCATCAAAGAAAGAAAGAAAGAAAAAAGAGTTTGTGTACAGCGAGAGTGCCAAAAAAGAATAAGAAAAGTGTATATATAAGTATTAAAAAAATTCTCTAAACCAAAGGATATATTTGGTATAAAAAAATATAAGAGCAGTCGTATGGGGATCATATGACCAAATTAAATTTAAATTTTGAACGAAAAACTAATAAAAGGAGTGAAAGTGGTAATTTTTTAAGTTAAGAGAGTATAAATGAGTTATTTTTTAGTTGATGGGATAAAAATAATAAAAAATTATAATTTATAAGTGTCTAGATAATTAAGCCAAGAAAGAAAACAAAAGATTTGTGTAAAGCTGAGTTCTCATAAACAATTTTGCAGAAAGACAACGATAGGTACATACTCATTTTTTGTACACACTCTCTCATATAGTGGGACTCATTCTAATTAGGATTTGTAAAAAATCTTAATTAGAACCACCCACACTGTCTTTGTGAGAAGGTGTGTCTGGATGTGTACAAAAAATAGATGTGTATCCATCATTTTAGTTTGCAGAATATGTTTTTAAAATTTTATTTTTCATTGTTTTCATATATTTAAAAATATTATTTTAAATTTTTTTAAAAAAAATGTGTTCTATTTTGAAAAACTGTCAAGAAATTTTCTTCGAAAACAATCAACCAAACAATTTTATAAAAATGCAACAAAATTTCATAACAAATATTCATAACTAATAAAAATAAACCATAAGTTCATAACTAACCACAAAATTTTTGTAACTCTAATTCTGTTTACGGTAATCCACAAAAATGCATAACTAATTCCGTAAAATCTCATAATTTTCAATAGCTACCATAGCTTTCTCCCACGGTACAAGATGCACTATCGTTAATTTTTTTAACTAAAAAATGAGTATTAATTTTAAAAAATAATTAAAATATATTGTCCTTTCATAATATAATAAAACTCTTGCTGAGTTTGGAATTCAGGATACTGCGGGGAAACAAGTCCCTGCAAGGTTGTAAGGATCCAAAACGACGTCGTTTTGGGTCTATTTTATTCCAAAACGACGTCGTTTATATCTAAAAATATATTAATTCCAAACGGCGTCATTTTAGTCTAAAAATATATTATCCAAAAAAAACATTATTTTAAGACAAAACACACCAAAATAACGTCATTTTAAAATCCTACAACTCTGCAGGGACTTGTCCGCCCGCAGTAACCCCGAATCCGCTGGGTTTGTACAATCCAGATCAAGAATTGATTTTTTTTTCCCAGTTCACGGACCATGACAGTGTAAAAAAATCCAGATATTTATTGTCTTCTGGAAAGAACCAAATCGAACAGGCATTAATGCGCATTTCACGTGGGCAAGTTTTGTTTTTTGGTCTGACACTGAATCTAATCTACTTCCATGATAGAAGCATTTCGGTCAATGAACCTACTACTCTACCAGGAAGGAAGTAGACAATTCAATGAATTCATCCACCAATCGACATTTCTGATAAATACAATTTTTTTATAATTTTAAAAATAGTATTATTTTTTTTTTATTTTTAAAATTAAAATTAATATTCTTTTTAAATTATTTTTTGTACAAAATTAATAAAATTGTCCTTTAATTTAATACTTTCAAAAAAAATTCTTAATACACTAATTAAAATTATTAAATATTCTTTTTTTTAAAAAAAAATATTTTTTTTAGTATATTTAGATTAGAAGCACTTAAAAAGTAAAATTATTTAAATTATTTTTTTTAAAAAAAATTATTAATATCAAAGTTTTATATTTTAAGTATATTTTTATTAATAAAATTAAAAATTAAACTATTTAGATCAATTATTTTTTTAAAAAAAATATTTATTAATAAAAATAAAAAATAGAGTGTTTTATAAATAAATAGTGTTTTGAGGGGAAAAAGGTATTTCTTTATTTTAATGGGTGTGTTGATAAAAAAATAATAATAATTAAAAGTCCTAAATCAAAATGCAAGTTTGTTATTTTTGCATAAAAAATTAGCTCTAAGAAAAAATATTAACATTAGTTTTAAAAAAAATGAAGGCTAGTGTTATTTCTAAAGCTATATGGGAGATGACTGGATTTTTTATAAACTTTAGGAAAAATCAGTGAATTTTACTTTATAAAAAGCAATTTTAACCTTAAACAACTTAAAA
>BRYE01000022.1:14094853-14097353 GCA_030159115.1 Actinidia arguta var. hypoleuca
GTTGGACTAATTAAAGGTGGATTAGTCAACAATAATGGAGTAACAAACCCACTTTTGTTTTTTGCTTTTGCTTTTTTCTCTGTTTTTGTTTTTTCTCGAAATTTTATAATAATTTTGTAGCACGAATGCTCCGATTAACATTGTTCCAAAGACAGCGAAGGTTTTAGTACGCACTTGCATCGTAATAAAATTAATGAATTTTTGCAGTGTTAGTTACGAATCATTGCAATGTAGTTATGAACGAGAATATTATAAAAAAATTTGAGTCATTCTCGATCGCGATTAGGTTATTAACATGTGATGTTTCGTTACGAGGTTTTTGCGTTGAGAAAATCTATGAGAAATTTGTGGTGTTTTTGTTACGATCTTTTGTAGTGTTAGTTATAAATCATCGTGACTAATTACGGAAATGTGGTGTAGGGTATGCCTTTTTAAATCACCTAACAATAACAAGGTTGCTTCATTGAATTGACCCAAATCCTTGGAAATATTATATATTTATACTAGCTTTTTTGTGAGCATCCAAAAACTTTTATATCTTGTAGTTATGGTGCATGTTTAAACTTTAATGTGTTTATTTGCTTATGTGGACTACACTAATCATTTCTATGGATAACATAATTCTCAGAAAAATTACACTTTACCCCCCTAAGGTCCAGTTTGGTCTAGATTTTTTGGGAGTTTTAGCTGCTTGTTTTCGAATTTTTTCAAGATAATATGGAGAATTTTATCTTTTTTCGTCTTTAGCAAATTTTTTTACCTGGATCAAAATTTAATACTGTTTTAGTTCCTCATGATGAGATAAGTTCAAAAAATGTAAAGATATTTAACTAATTTTAAAAAAAAAATCACTACAGACAAAAAATAGAAATTAGAATTTTTATTTATTTTTTATTTTTTATTATTATTTTTTTTTTATGGGACTTGGCCCCAACTTGACTCTGACCCAAGTCATCCCAAAAGTTGAGTCGACTTCCTCATCTTTGTTTGGCAATGCAATGTGGAAACACATTTGATTTTTATAACAGTGGTTCGTACTACTAACTCTGTTTTTGGATTATTATATTAGGGAAATTACTATATACCCAATTTAGTATCTAGAAAGGGTAAACTATCAACGAATCCCTTGAACTTCACTCGTATTTAGATCTTACAACTTTCATAGCGAAGTCGATATGGTCCTATTTTTTTTTCTAGAAATGCAAAAAAAAGTATCATGTTTTATCTTGTACGTAGTTCATAATTGTTGTTGAAATTAGAAATGATGGCATGAGTAAGAAGAAGAAACAATACGGAGAAACATATTGACAATTTCAGGTAAAATTGTTATTCTTGTAATTGAGATTGTCATTCTGTCGTAATAGGAGAAACAATTATATTTACAATTGTATGAACGATTCTATATTCATATTTTGCTTATCTCACTAAGACGATCATTTTTATTTAAATTAGAATCCTAATCTTATGAATTATAGTATAGTAGTTTTTGTTCCTCTATTAATATGTGGAACTTTATTGACATAATTATGAAACATGGAGGTGCTAAGTTGAAAAAAATAAAGTTTGAGGTTGGTATTGAAAATAAGAGCAAAGTTGGAGGAACTAATTGATATCTTTTCCTTAGAAGAAAGTTATGCAGTGGTCAAGCAATTATTTGTGCGCGCTACACATTTATGTTGCTTTAAGGTGCTCTTTGGACAATTGACTCATGGCCACTGAATAATTTTTTAATTATTAGAAAGTTCGGAAGGGATTAATTAAGTACAAACCTAACTTTTTGACATCATATGCACATATAAAATGGTTGCTCTCAAGTTTGAACCCATAATCTCGATGTAATAAGCCGAGTCCCTACAAAAATAAAGGAAAGTATATATACCTGTTGCAAAAAATACAACAAATACAAAATGTCAAATAATAATTTTCATTGATCACAAAACGTATACAATTACAAAACAAAATACTAAAATTGAGATACAAACAGATTGAAGTTGAGTCTTATAAACGCAATCTCTTTAAGAAAGATTCGTCGCCTACAGAGAGGGTTGTAGATTTTGTTGGCTTTTTTTCTTAGGATAAAACAACTAGACTGCTTAAATCGGAACATCACCGAAGTAAGTCCCGGTGAACTTGAAATCACGTTTGTCTCTCTCAAAAATAAAATTTCATAACTATGAAAATATGTAAATTCTGTGTGTTTCAGATATGTTGTACAATCCAAGAACAATAGAATATATAGAAAACAAAGTAACTCATGGATTACATGAAACTGCTGAGATAAATTGAGCCCATAAACACCACTTCGGGCTAATTACCACAAAAAAAACGTCTTTTCGGTGAATTCGGAAGTGACTGCTCGATTTTTCTGAAAAACCATCCCAAAACTCCACTTTATTCATACCTAAATTTTATAAATTTCCAACAATACGCTCTCTCTGGGCTTCGCATTTGTGGAAGTCTCGTACATTGAGACTAATTTCGGATTCCTTTATAGTCACCA
>BRYE01000022.1:14102353-14104853 GCA_030159115.1 Actinidia arguta var. hypoleuca
AGATTTTCTTGGTGCCAAAGATGATGAATTACAATTTCAAATTTCATTATCTACTATTGATGATAGCACAGCATTTTGGTACGACCTTCTAACTAGAGCTGGTGGTCAACTAACAGAATTATTAGAGTTTTGATCACTATTTACTTTGTGTTACATGACATTTATTATTTAGTACCCACTAGAAAATTTTCAATTTCTTGAGAAATGTGTCCGTAAAAAGGGAGAACAAGTAAATAGCTAAGAAGGTGTTTGGTATGTTTAAATTTATGTTAGAATTACTTATTTAAAGGTAAAAGTTAAAAATTTTAAAATAGAGTTTTTAAAAATTAACTCTTTTTCAACTTTTATAAGTTATTTTTTATTCAAAAGTAGAAACAGAAGTTGTCTCAGACACAAATTTCAAAATAGAAAAAAACAGAAGTTGCAACTTATAAATTATGCCAAACATGCACTAAGGCCTCTTTGGGTTAGCTTTTTCTGAGATTATATATCTATTTTGAATTTTGAGTTTTTCTTCTTCAATGATTTTTTTTTTTTTACAGTTTGATCAATATTTTATACTATTCAAATTTCTTTTGACAAGAAGAATCTAGAAATATAAAAATTAACCTAATCATAAAAAAAAATTCACTGAAGACAAACATAAATCATTTTTCATAGTTTTTTAAAATAAAAATGGGTACCCAATTTTTATCTATAGTGAATTTTTACCCAATTAGATGAAAAATTTTATATCTTTAGACTCATCTTGTTAAGAGTAACTTGAAAAGTGTAAAATTTTGATCAAATAATTTTTTTTTTACTAAAAACAAAAATAAAAAACCTAAAAAACCTAGCCCAAAGCGGCTTATGTGTGAACACAAATTTGTCCAATTCCAAAAGCAAGAATCATTTGTCCATTGACGATGAAGATAAGTGTTTGTGGGCACCAGTATGGAAATGGCAATTTTGTAAATAAAAGCATCTTTATGGGTATTTTTATTTCCAAATGAATGATCCATAATGAGCCAAATCATTCTATACAAAAATTGATGATAAAATTGCGATTAGAGGAATCGAGAAAGTAAAAAAATATATATATACACTTTTTTTTAACAAAAAAACCCACTGAACTCCAACTTTTTATGAAAAGAGCTCTTCAATTGGTGGCTTTTTGTTTGTAAAATAAAATTAAAATTATTCGATTCCTCTAATTAAGATGAATAACTCTTTCTTTATGTCAATAGGGGAAAAAAATTCCATTTTTCTTAGTCTTCGAGACATTAAAAAAAGGAATTTAATTTTCCTATACATATTAGTTTTGGACCAAACCCATTTAAAAAGAAATTCTGACTTCGAAAACTTTTAACATTATAGACAAAATTCTCAAGAGATAATCAATTGTACTACGAAAACAAAAATATTATACTAAAAATATCATTGGGTTTCGAATTTGAGAACCTCAAATTATATATATATATATATATATATATATATATATATATATATATATATTTGTAAGATTTGTGATGGATCCATGTGTGATTTTTCTAGATATATAATTTAAGTTTTTTAATGTCAAGCACTGACAAAATATTTTGGAGTTGCCATCAGAAGATGTGCTCATACGATACGTGTACAATATATTATATTTTAGTAAAAATGACTCTTAAATTAAAATTAATTTTTTTAAATTTATCTAACAATTATTGTAATCATAAAAGCAATTACAAGCCGTTGTATTGTGAAGGGTGGTTTTGAAATAAAAAAAAGTACGAGCTGACAGTAAGATTGTGTTCATACCAAATTGTAGTATTCAACATAGATTTAGTTTTTTCCTTCTAGATTGATAATAGTCGAGCAGATGCAGGACCAGATGATACAGCAATACTTTCACAGATGAAAACTTATAAGTAGGAGTCGAGTTTGATTTGAGTGTGACTCGTCACCCGATTCGAAAACATCGGATCCTTTAATCTTGCACCCGATTCTGACTGTGAATCATTCTTAAACCGTCCGAGAAGGTGATTTTGGATTTCGGGCGGGTCACAGGCGTGTTGTTTCGGGTTGGGGAAAAACAACAAAATTAGTCATGACCGATTTGAAAGTGAGACTCACTGAGAGGAGAGAGAGTGAAGAGAGAAGACGTAGAGTGAGAGAGAGTCAGAGGCGTGTCTCACAACCCATAATCACCATCCATAATCCACGAGTATGGTAAAAATATTGAATACTAATCACTATCCCCGCCTTGCACCCCCACTGCTACCGAACCTTTCCCTTTAACCATCATACCAATCAAATGCAAACCTCTCTTCTCCTTCTCTCTCATACCTCCTCATCTTCAAACTTTATCCCCTGTCAGACCTGCAATGGAAGTTGATCTGGGCCTACTGAGACCCTCCGGTGGCGGCGAAGCTTCCTTCGGTGGTTCTGTAAGTGGGTCCATATCCATGTTGTCCAAAGAGGACAACCTGGTCTTGAATAATCGGTCAGATTGGGTTTTTCGGTTTCAATTATCACA
>BRYE01000022.1:14214853-14219853 GCA_030159115.1 Actinidia arguta var. hypoleuca
AAGAAGAAAAAAAAAGATTAACAAAAAAATTAGAGACAATGCATTTTGTACAATGCATTGATAATGCATACTTACATGTGATAGAGCCCACATGCACTGTCCCTAGTAAAACTTAAAGATTAAATCTAAACCGTTAGATCCATCAATTTTTTATTTTTATCCACCAAATCATTAATCCAAAGAGCCTTTGTGATTGTGGTTTCTGGGTTAGGTTGTGTTGTACTCATATTGTTGAGTTTGGGATTTGAGAATTGATTTGCAGCTCTATGGCCTTTTCTATTTGGGACCCCTTTTGGGCACTTTTTCCACAAATTAATGGATTTGATCTTCAGAGGAAAGAAGCGAAACAACACTGTTGCAAAGGAGGTAAATCATTTCTATTATCAATTGACTACTGTATTAACGATATGTATGTACTTGTTCTTGTATGAGTGTATTTGCATAGAACACTCGAATGGCACGAGATCTCTATCCTCAAATATCTCCATCCCAAGGTACTCTAATTCTTTTGATCATATCTTGAGAGTCGCGTGGTTCACGTTTTCCACTTAATCGTGTGATTGGAAATACATTGGATAGAGAGAAAGATGTATTAAGGACAGGGGATCCTATGCCAGTTGAGGCATATTTTCAGAGGATTGGAATAATACAATCCTATGTACAGTACTTTGTTCAAGCGATTGTTTGGGACGGGAAATTTGTACGTTCCTTTCTCTTTTTATTTTCAATATGTTTGGAAGTAGAGCATGATCTGGCTTTGCAGGAAGACCTCGGGGTTCAGTAAAGAACAAAGTTCCAAAACGATTACCCTCCTTGCAGTTGACTGAATGGAAGGTACTATAACACGGCCCCATCTTTAGTTTTCGTTTTTGCTTTTTTACGAGTTTGGTAGTATTTAAGTGGTGATGCTGTTGGTTTGCAGTTTTGGCCAATAGTTGGATGGATCAATTACCAGTTCCGTGTCCTGTTTCATAGCATTGTCGCTTCGTGCTGGTATGCACCCCCCAATTTCCTTAATGCCCTGTATCCCTTCTTATGGCTCTAGGCATTCTTGGAAAAATGTTAAGTGATCCTCGGGTGGTTCTTGGATATATTTGTAGTGGGAGAAATCGTATGGCATTGTAAGTATTAGTGCTCAATGTCTTAATCTCAATGTCTTAATGCCATTCAAGATTATGCATTCACTTCCTATACTGCAAATTTATATTTTATTTTTTTGAGGAGGGCCGATACCAAGTAATAAAAAAATTAAAATGAATTTATTTATTAGAATTCAACTTTAAATTATGTAAACTATTTTTAAAAAAATTCAAACAAATAATATTTTAATTGAGTGTAGATAAAATATGGATGCTATTAGAGAGGCTAAAAAAAAAGTGATTGTATAAGTTAAAAATTAGACAAAGTAGGGAGCTAAATGCTGATAGGTTGTTAGAAATGCTATAATAGCTGAACTTTTCGCTACGCTATTTTGCAATTAGGGTTACAGGAAAGTTTTTTTGGGGAAAAGTAAATTAAATTAAAGTGAAAGATAATTTCTTGTATTTGTTCATTTGACGATAGAATTTTTTTGTAGGAAAAATAAATTATGGTAATTGAATTGTAGAGATTTGTAATTAAAAAATAAGACTCGTGCAAAATCTTGAGTTGTTTTTTTTGCGAGATAAGTTTTAATACCGAGAACAACAATGACACAATTTTTCTACTAATTGATTAATCGAAACTAACAAAAATTTTGTTTTCTAGTCTTTAATTTTCATTTCGTGATAACTGAATATAAAAATACGTATATTACTTTCATATAAAGTTAGGCTCCGTTTGGATAAGTTAGATTTTTTAGATTAGTTATTGTCTTTAATGGACTTTTTAAAATTTGCACAAAAAAAATTACCTTTTTGATTCGTCTTTATTAAAATAAACTGGATTTAGTTGTTTTAGAATCTTGGGCTTTTCCCTCGAAAAGAAAAAAAAAAAAGAAAAAGAAAAATACTTCAGAGTAAAGGAAAGAGATCAAATTAGTGGGAAGTAGGATACATATATTTTAATCAATGAAAAAGATTACAACATAAATTTGTTGCTTCATGAACTTTTTTATTGAATTGAAAATAATTTTTGCACTTTCCACTGATCTGAAAAAGAAAACGAAGAGCATCTTTATTGCAAATGTTAAAATTTTGTGAGTTAAAGTTTCTACACGTACATAAGTGTGACCCAAATAAATTTGTCAAGGACTCAGTTACCAAATGAACACATACAAACTCCATTTCCTTAGCTAAATACCAACTAATGAATCGGCTATACCTAATCATCACCCACTTACCCCATCCATCACTTACTCCACCGGTTTTTACGAAGTACATTTTTAATAAAATTGATGTCCACAAAAGTCGGCTAGAACGATGAAAAAGTTAACTTACTCTCTAACATATGACAACTTTAAATGATATATACTAACACATCATATAATGTGTGCAATGGATATTCTCTAAAAGAATCATCATATACTGTACTATTTAAATGAAATAAGGCAGGGGCTAAGTATGGAGAGAGAAAGAAGCATATATCTCAAGAGAAAGTGAAGTTGGGAATCATACTTTACTCTAAAAGGGAGTCAAAGGTAAGCACAATTTATGTTGCTAAGAGAGGCATTGCTTTGCCATTTTTTTGTGTGATTGTTTTAAGGATTGATGGTTCATGTTAGAATAAAGGTGTAGTTAGTAGCCTTTTTAAATGTTATGTTGAAGACCGACTTTGGTCTAATTTTTTTTTTAGTTATTTTGATTTTTGATTTTTTCGTCTTTAGTGCATTTTTTAACTGTCTAATCATAATTGGAGTTGGAAAACGTAAAATTTTTATCTATTTTACGAAAAAATTCACTAATATATATATATATATATATATATATATATATATATATATATATTACTCAATAAATTAGTTAATTTTTTTAGCTTTAGCGGAATTCTTAGAACTGGAAAATTATAATTTTTAATTAAAAGGTGAAAAAAATTAATTAAAGAAAAAAATCAAATCAACTAAAAAAATCTTAGAAAAGCTAAGTAAAACTGGGCCTAAGGATAAAACGTGGTGCAAAAAATAATCACCTGTAAAGATTCACTTATTAACTTTATATCTCGAAAGAAGGAAAATAAATTTTTTAAACGTTTTAAAAAGAAGTAATTGATTTTAGGGAGAATTACGTAAAAACTCTATAATTTGATAATGAGAATTTTAATTCTATAATTTTAATTATAATAAATCAAACTCTATAATTTTAATTCGATAACAATTTAAGCAATCCTTTAATCTTCATTTACATATGGCTAACAAAATTAACTGATTTTTGCCCAAAATGCATAAAAATAACTTTGTATATTGCTAGCCTTAATCAAACCAACTAAGAAGACAAATTTGAGTTTTGTATTCATTTAAAGAGGCCAAATTTATATGCCACTTTGGAATGTGAATTTTTCGATTAGTATTTTAAAATTGGAGAAAATCCTATATAACGTGGTCTTAGTGTATTTTGGGTTGAATCTAGTTGGTTCTGTTAACCATAAGTGAATGAAGACTAACGGATAATTTAAATTCTACATGTTACTCCATATGGCAAATCAGGAGGGGGTTGGATAGGTTTGCAAATAAATTACCTAATTAAAATTATCACATTTAAATTCCCAAATCAATTATTCCTTAATTGAATATTGGTAATGATAAATATGACAATATTAAAAAATATAAGTAAGTATAGAATGCAATATGAAAACTTAAAGGAGTCAAATGATAGAGAATGCAAATAACGATTTATAGTGATTTGGTCAATCATTGCCTACGTCCACTCTTCAAGTATTCATTGGGATTCCACTATCTTCAAGTTTGCGAGTGCTTGAAAAATCTTTACAATCTACTAGAGAAATTCTAATTTTCAAGAGAATACCATATCTTGAAATACAACCACTAAAGGGCCTCTAGTCTTTAAGAGAATAACCTCTCTTGGAATATAAATAATCACTCAAGATAAATAAAAAATATAACAATAATAGCTCACAAACAACCCTAAGTGTATGGATAAATACAAAGTATTATTACTAAGGTATTTTTTCTCTGGACGATGATACAAATATAGCTTAGAGAGGGTATACAAGTGTTAGATAATGGAATAAAAGAGTAAATATCAATTATAGCACTTTCATATCTTTCCTATAATCCCAAGGGTTGTATTTAAACTAATTTTATCAAATATGTCCGTTGAAATAGTGATAGATCTGTTAAAAATCAATCTGAATAATTGAAATTTGAATTGGAGTATCCATATCTATTTTTGACAACTTCGATAGTAGTTCAAAATAATTAAAATACACATTTCTTTTTCCTTTATTTCTTCTAAACTAGAATTTTTTTTTAAAATTATTATATTTTCTAATTTGTTCTCCATTTTGTAATATTGTATTTCTTTGTATATAAATGCAATGTATCTTTTATTAGATTTTTATATCTTATCTGTTTTTTAGATTGTAAAACTCTAACGAGTACGCTTAAGAGTATTGGCGGATCTACCAAGAGGCAAGTGGGGTCAATTGACCCCATTGATTTTTTTTTTTTTGCATTTTTAGTTCACAAAACTTTCACCCCAAATAGAAAAAAACGCTACTTTGATCCCATTGAAAAAAAAATTACACTATTATCCAAAAATTTTATGATTTTGACCCTCCTAAACTAATTTCCTAACTCCGCCCCTGCTTAAGAGCTAGTCTTAGTTTTTTTATATATAATGTCCGTAGCTACGAATAATTACTAATATATATATAAAAGGGATATTGGGGTGAGTGTTGTGTCGTTATGGCATAATAGCATACTATCCCAAGTGGCATGACCCCACTCGAGAGTTCAATAACGTAATCAAAACCGTTAAATTTATAATGTTAGTTGAGAAAATCATCTTTATAAGAAATTAAGTTGATCGGATATCGATAATTACATGATCATTCGTAATCAGACT
>BRYE01000022.1:14232353-14247353 GCA_030159115.1 Actinidia arguta var. hypoleuca
TTCTAAAATTAAACAAGATTTAATATTATTGCTAATTAAAAATAAAAATGGATCACTCGGTGTGGACTGTGGCTATTGAAGGTCCAAACCAATAGCCATTGATCAGATCTGACCCGAAAATCATGTTTTCACATTGATTGGGCCCATTGAAATGGGTTGGTTGAAAATGATCCGACCCCATGTCAAACATCACTTATTAAATGATTTTCAGCTAATAAACGTATAAGAAATCTTCTCATATAAAATATTATTCAAAAATAAATAAAAATAAGAATGATAAAGCAGTTGAGTTCTTGAATATTTGAATTAGAATAATTAGAATTTTTAGTATTTATTGTAGTGTAAAACATCTCCATTAATATTCTTTAGTATTCATCGTCGATTGTAGAAATTGACCTACAAAAACAGAAATTGCTTTTTTCAGTTTGTCTTTAAATAAAAAATGATTTTTTTATTTTGGAGAAAATTGTTTTTGAAAACAGTTTTTTTTTTCAATTTCTGTTAAAAAACAAAAACTGAAAACAATATTTTTTAGATTTTTTAAAAACAAAATCAGAAACTCTTTTTTTCAGTTTGTTTTTAAATAGTTTTTTATTTTGAGAAAAATGTTTTAGAAAACAGTTTTTTTGTTACAAAAAACAATAACATAAATTAGCCTTTTCAGTTTTTTTTAAAACAAAAATAGAAACTGCTTTGAAAGTTGAAGATCGGGAGGTTTTGAAAATTATTGGGTTTGTATTGAGTCAAAAATCAAATTATAAAATTTGGGTGGTTTGTACATAGAAAATGGGTTTTACTTGGACCATTTGGTTTGCATTTAGAAGCTCCTCATGGGGGTAGTAGGTTTTTCGAGTGAAAGCCCAAAAATGCCCCTGAACTTAACAGAGAAACTGGACGGCGTCTGAACTAATGACCAAATTGGTACAAATTAGAGACATTAGGGCACTAAATTCACACAATTGATAAATCGGGGACCAAAATGGGAGGAAAGCAATACATTGGGGACCAAATTTGCGATTGATCCATTTGGTATTCTTGATTCAAACACAGCCTAAATGTTACACTAGTATTTTGAAGTGTGTGCCGCGGATTTGAGTACTAACAAGGTACTAAAATTACATTTGATGTGGGATAAAATATCCACTTATTAATTCTGAGCTGAGCTCGTTGCCTGAAGGGGCTACGTTGTCAATATTTGTCGTGATCTCCAATCGCATCGCCATACCACTATTACTCATCTCGCCAATATAAGTGAACACGTCAGTTGATCTCCATGTTACCAACAGGCGAGGTTGACTACTTCGTCTACTAGAGGATTCCATCCCTATAAAGACTCTATCTCCATGAGACTCCTTCTCCATTACGTCGCTTATAGCTGCGGTTTGCTCTCCAAATAGCATATTCTTAATTTTATTTCCAGTATTCACTGGATCTCCTTCCATATTTATATATCAGAAGATCAAGATCTCTCCGTAATCTTTTTGCACGACTCTCCATTCTTCAACTATAAAAAAACCGCTTTCCCCATCACAAGAGGTATGAAAAATATTTGCTTACTCATTCTGAGAGCTCTGGTTCTTTGCTTTGCCTAGTTTTATATTAGTCTTGGTCTGATTCGCACGTTGGAGGGGTTTTGAGCGGCCTCGCCCCGATCGGTCACGTTTGTTGCCTTGCATAAGTCATCTGGGTCATTTCTAAGGTCAAGTACCGAGGTCAAGAGCAATTCTAACTATTGGTTGCTCGCCCCCCATTTTCTACCACAACAGTTTGGCGCCATTTGTGAGAACCACAGTTCTCTATACCTTATGCACTTGCGCAACCGTTTAGTATCTAGACCAAGTACCAGCAGGCCTTTGGATAATAGAGCTCATTCAATGACTAACATTAGCCAAACTCCATATCGTGACGGCCTTTACCGTGAGATGCATGGGATTACTGAATAGATTAGGATCATGAATGAGAACAATGCCCTTCTGATACAACACCTTGTCACAAACAACCTGCCACCTCCTGTCGGGCCAATCCCAGAAGTTAGCAGATCTTGCCATCCTCATCGGTTAGGCAATCGTGAATCTCAGAGTCACTAGAGCACTGGTCAGACCTAAAATTGTTAATACCGATCATCGAGCGTACGATCTAGGCAAGAAAGAAACCCTATTTTGTCAGAATTTGAATCATCTAACCAAACTCACGAAGTAGAAGGCGAGGGGACTAGAAAAAGAGGGCGATCACCTCGCCGTAATGACCAGGCACCCAGGTGCCGAGAGGAGTCCACTACTCAAAAGATCAGGGACTTGGATGCTAAGATTGACGCCATCAACATAGGTGCGATGCACCAGTTACTGTGGACGCCTTAGTACGATAGACAAAACCTCAATTCATAGACAAGGTAATAAGGACCAAGGCATCCTCCAAGTTTAAACTGCCATCTCAGCTTGGAGTGTACGAAGGGAAAACCGATCTGATGGACCACCTGGAGTCATATAAGAACTTAATGATGCTTTAGGGAACTCAGACGAGGTGATGTGCAAAGCCTTCTTGGTGACCTTGAAGGGTTCGATGAGAACATGGTTCAGAAAGCTGTCTCTAGGAACCATCGACTCGTTTAGCGACCTGAACATGCTATTTGTTGCCAATTTCATGAGTTGTAGGGTTAGACAAAAGAATGCCTCCCACCTCTTAAGAATTCACCAAAAGGAAGGGGAGAACTTGAAAGACTATTAAGTGATTCATCTAGGCTGTTTTAGAGGTGGAGGACGCCAGTGACAAGGTAATGGTTATGGCTATGATGTAAAGACTTTGCCCTGGTCTACTGTATGACTCCCTTTCCAAAAATGTTCCAGAGACCCAGGCGACACTCTAGAGCAAGCTAATAAGTACATCTCCGCAGAAGATTTGGCTGAGGCCAAGCGCAGGATGTGAGGAAGTGATGATCAAAAAAGAAATGAGCCTGATTCCAGGCGAACTGACTACAGAGACGAGGTGAAAATTAGAAGGTCAGATTGAGACAACAAGAGGACTAACAATAGACATCCTCGCACGCTCGAACTGGTATTGCCACCCTTGAACACTCCCATTGCCTAAGTACTCACAGAAGTAAAGAACAAAGAGTTCATAAAGTGGCTTGGGAAGATCAAGACTAACCCCAACAAAAGGAACAAAAACAAATATTGTGAATTTCACATAGACCACGGGCACAACACTAGAGATTGTTTCCAAAAGAACAAATAGCCGATCTGATTAAGAGAGGGTATCTGAGGAAATTGTTTTGTGATTGTCCGCGGCCCGACTCGCCCGATAGGAGGGATGGCGACAACAAACCAATGACAGAAGATATCCAAGTGATCCATGGTGGTTTTGGATCAGGAGGATGCTTAAGCTTGTCTCGAAAGAGACATGCTAGGAGTGCTAGTGGGCGAGTTGAAGAAGAAGTTTACAACCTCTTCTCGCCTGCATCTAGAACTCATCAGCCAATCACCTTCACCAGCGACGACTTGAGAGGCTTGCATCTCCCCCACGACGATGCCCTGGTCATCTCTGCTACCATCGCCAACTTCAATGTGTAGAGAATATTGGTTGACAATGGGAGTTCTGTGGATATCTTGTTTATCTCAACATTCGACAAAATGAAAATTGGGTGAGACAAGCTCCACCCCTTTAACACCCCTCTAGTCGGGTTTGGAGGAAACACGACGCACCCTTTTAGGTGGATCAAGTTGCTAGTGACCTTAGTCACGGAGCCCCCCAAACCACTGTACGGCAGGATTTCATTGCCCTTCACCCTATAATGCGATCTTAGGTCGCCCAACATTGGGAGGAATCAAGGCCATTACTTCAACCTATAACCTAATGATGAAGCTCCCTACTTCAACAAGAGTAGGCGAGGTGAGGGGCGATCAAAAGTTGCCAGACAGTGCTTTATCACAACCATGAGGGCTTAATTTTCTCTAAAACTAAGGGCTGAATAGCAATTACAGATTGACGATGCCGAGATAGAGGCATTAAGAGACGAGGTAAAAAGATTACCCTTGCTGATTCTAGAGAGACAGAGAACACCAAGCCTTTGGAAGAGGTTGCTTCAATCTTCATATATCCTGATTATCCAAATTGCCATGTTATGATCGGGACCGAGCTGACTAAGGAGCTGCGAATTGCTTTGTTAGAATTTTTGAAGAAAAATTACAACGTGTTCGCATGGTCATAGGGAAATGTCCCAAGGATAGATCACCAAGTCGCCGTTCACAAGTTGTTCACTGATCCAAACCATTCTCTAGTTCGCTAGAAAAGAAGAAAGTTGGCCCCAGAATGCTTGAAAGTCATAGAAGAAGAAGTGGTTAAACTCATCAAAACCAATGTTATTAGGGAATCTCACTATCCAAATTGGCTCACCAACGTTGTCGTCATCCATAAGAAAGTGGGAAAATAAAAAGTATGTGTTAACTTTTACCGACCTCAACAAGACTTGCCCAAAAGACATCTTTCCCCTACCCAAAATTGATCTAATTGTTGATGCTACCTCTAAGCATGAGTTTCTTAGCTTTATGGATGCCTTCTTAGAATATCACCAGAACAAGTTGCATCCACCCAACGTGAAAAAGACTTCTTTCATCACGAAGAGAGAGTTATATGGCTACAAGATCATGCCTTTTGGATTGAAGAATGCTAGGGCAACGTACCAAATGTTGGTCAGTAAAATGTTCAAGGACATGATAGGGAAAACGATGGAGGTCTACATAGACGACATGTTGGTCAAAAGCCTCAAAGCTTCTGATCACATCGCCCACCTGGAGAAAACATTTGGTGTCCTGCGGAAGCATCAAATGATGATAAACCATTCCAATGCATTTTTTACGTCTCCTCGAGTAAATTCCTTGGTTTCTTGGTGACAAAATGAGGAATTAAAGCAAACCCTAACCAGATTCAAGCTTTACTGGCGATGAGCTCGCCTATGAACATGTATGAGGTGCAAGAATTAACAGGGTAAGTAGCCACTCTCAACACTCCAAATCAATCAACAAGTGTTTACCATTCTTCAAAATTTTGTAGAAGAATCAAGCTTTTTAATGGATAGACAAATCTGAGGCAGCATTCTAGCAATTGAAGGAGTACCTTGGGTCACCACCCTTGCTCACAATTCCTACTACAGGTGAGGAGCTCATTATTTACCTGTCCGTCCCACCAACAATAGTAAGTGCATTGCTTATCCAAAAAGAGGACAAAGTTTAGAAACTAGTGTATTATGTCAGCAAAATCCTCATGGGAGTTGAAACTAGATACCTAAAAATTGAGAAGTTCTCCTATGCATTCCTGATCGCCGCCAAAAAGCTTCAACATTATTTCTAGGCTTATCCCATTGTTGTGCTGATAGACCAGCTCTTGAAACAGATTCTCCAATGACCTGACACATTGGGAAGACTTCTCAAATGGTCTATTGAGCTTAGTAAATTTCATATTAGCTATCGACCAAGGATGTCGATCAAAGCCCAAGCATTGGCCAACTTCATTGCTAAATTTACACATGTTGCTCCAGAGGCAGAGGTAGAGGTGGTTCTATCCGAGGTGGAAACTCTAGAAGAGCAGAAACCGAATAAAGACCTGGCTAGATAAAAATTGTTCATAGATGGATTGTCTAAGCAACACGGTTATGGAGTAGGATTTGTTCTCTAAACTCTGTCAGGCGAACAAATGGAATACACCATTCGTATTAGATTCAAAACCAACAACAATGAAACTGAATATGAAGTTTTCCTTGCTGGACTAAGAGTTGCAACAAAATTAGGAGTAGAGTCCTTAAATGCCTTTAATGATTCTTAACTTGTGGTAAATCAAGTCCAAGAGGATTACCTCGCCAAAGATCTCCGGATGGTAGCCTACCTAGATGAGGTGAAAAATATGTCAATAAAGATCAAAGATTTCAAGATTTGCCAAATTCCTAGAAAAGAGAATAAGAAGATTGATGCTCTGGCTAACCTCGCGTCATCCTTTGATTTCATCTCGGACAAAAACATACCTCTAGAATTCTTTCCAAATTAAAGTCTTGATATCGCCAAAATCATCTTTCAAATAGAAGCAGGCCCGACGTGGATGGATGATATCATTGTATACCTCCAGAACGGATCATTGCCATCAGACAAGCTCCAAACTTTTCGGATTTGATATCGATCTATCAGCTTTTGCTTACTCCATGGAACTCTGTACAAGAAATCTTTCTTAGGGCCACTCCTAATATGTCTCTGACCTGATGAAGCAGATTACGTACTCAGAGAAATTCATGAAGACATTTGCAAAAATCACTTTGGGGCGAGGTCACTAGTTAGAAAAGTTGTTCGCAAGGATACTTATGGCCTCAAATGGAGCGAGACGCAATGATGTTCACCAGGAAATGTGACAAGTGCCAGAGGTTTGCTTTAGTAAGTTGTCTCCCTCATACCGAGATAGTGCCAATGACTAACCCATGGCCATTTACTCAGTGGCATGTCGACATACTAGGACCTCTACCTCAAGCTCCATTGAAAATGAAAATTCTTGATCATCGCCATAGACAATTTCACAAAGAGGATAGAAGCAGAGTCTCTTGCCAAAATCACTAAAAGGAATGCCAAAAATTTCATATGGAAGAACATTGTCTATCGGTTTTGAATTTCTTAGGTTATTATCTTGGACAATGCAAGGCAATTAGACAATGATGGATTCAAGCTATTCTGCTCAGACCTTGCCATTTCTTATTATTTCTTCTCACCTGGTCATCCTCAAGCTAATAGTCAAGTGGAAGTCACCAAAAGAATAATCTTGAGGAAACTAAAGGCGAGGTTAGAGAAATCCAAGATAGAATAGATAGAAGATCTACCGAGCATACTCTGGGCATACCATATAACGAGTAGAATCCCTACAGAAAAAATTCCATTTTCAATAGTATATGGAACAAAATCTGTTATACCAGTGGATAAAAGAATGTCAAACTTCAAGACCTCAAATTTCAATAAGGAGAACAATGAAACTGAGCTAAGGTTAACCTTGATCTCCTTGACAAAAAGGGAGAACGAGCTGAGGTACGCTAAGCAACCTACAAGCACCAGATCGCCAAGTACTACAATCAGAGAGTTAAGCATAAATCTTTTCTTCCTAGCGATTTAGTCTTGAGGAATGTCACTTTATCTACAAATGAGCTTAATGTCGAAAAGTTCGATCCTATGTGGGAAGGCCCCTACAAGGTTATCAAAATCTCTAGGTCAAGAACTTATTGGTTGGAAAACATGAACGGGAAGACACTACCCCACTCCTGGAACGCCGAGCACTTGGAAAAAGTATTACTAGTAATCTTATTGGTCACCATGAGAAGAAGATCACCTATACTGTATGATGTTGCCAAACTCCATTTGGATTGAAAGCAAGGATGACTTGGGGTGCCCCATGATCTCGGGGCCTGTGGAACTCCTTCGCCTTGAGTTGTACTTAGGAAGAACTCCCAATCATCTCCCGAGATGAAAAAGAATCTTCTCTTCCACCCTTTGACGTTGTTGGAAGACTGATTGGACTACATAATTGTAGTCCAAAGGCCACTAAATTATCCGAAGTTGTTCCTAAATTAGTGTAATTATATATTTTTATCGTGTTTCGTACTTAAAATCCTGTTTGAGTTCATTGCAAGAAACTATTAATAAAGAAGAGAATTTGAAGCCATAAAAGTAATCATCCGTACTTCAGAATGGAATGGAAGAAGCGTCGTTGGAAAAATCCCATAGAATTATACAAAGTCATGTCTTACGAGCGTAGCGAGAATTGCACTCCGTATACTTCAAAATGGGGTACGAAAAAAGAAGGTCAAAAGTACACTTGGTATTCGAACTCCATTTAAAGAAGGAAGTTGGCGTTCGAACTCTATGAAGAAAAATTCAGCAGTTGCACTTGGCGTTCGAACTCCATTTAAAGAAGGAAGTTGGCGTTCGAACTCTATGAAGAAAAATCCAGCAGTTGCACTTGGCGTTCAAACTCCATTTAAAGAAGGAAGTTGGCATTCAAACTCAAAGAAGAAAATGGGAAGCTAGCGTTCGAACCCTCTGTGCAGCGTTCGAAGATACCGAAAGTTAGAAAATGAGATTTTGCCTTAACGTTCGAACCCTCTGTGCAGCGTTCGAAGATACCAAAAGTTGGAAAATAGAATTTTGCATTAACGTTCGAACCCTCTGTGTAGAGTTCGAACTCTTTAAAGAATTTACAACTTAGGGTTCGAACCCTAAAATGAAGAACAACACAGAGTTCGAACTACAGAAGAAAAATCTCAGAAATTGTACTTAGAGTTCGAACTATGGTTTACAAGGCAATTTGGGCGTTCGAACTCTAAGAAGAAAACTGGGTAGAAATCCTAATCCCGTTAGGACTCAAATTATGTAGTCTATATATACTTCCTTACGGTTTTGTGAACGAGATACATTATTTTTTAGAGTTTTTTATAGCCTCCTAGTTTAGTTTTTTTATAGATTTCAATAGTCTTGTAATTGATTACATTCAATTTACGTTTCATTAATTAGATTTACGATTTCATTCAATTACGCGCATTGTTTTATAATTTTTATTTAGCATTAATTTACGTTCTTCAATTTTTAATCATCCATATCATTATTCATATTTCATAATATCTTTCATATTTAGTTATTTATTTTTTATAGCCATGCTTGGCTAATTTTCTCAACTCGGGATCGATTGTGAAGATCAATTGGGGATCAAAGATAAACAATGGAGGTAAAATATTATTCACCGTTAAATCTTTCTGATTTTTATTATTATTATTCTTTATTATAAATACTTTCGAAAATTTGGGCGTCCTATTATGTTTGGTAACACATATGCGTGAATTGCTGACTCAGTATATACGCTGCCTTGTAACGTTTATGCGTGCGTTGAGTTCAGTATATGTGTTGCGCGAATCGATGATGCACGACCATGATTAAAACAATCAGATTTATTTTAGAAATTGAAGTTTGTAAGAACAAGTGTTTTTAAATTCTAAATCTTCAGAATCCGAGACTCCCGACGTAGTCGAAGGATTTGAGTTATACTAAGCCTCCATTGAAATTCTGAGAAACTCGATTGGTTAGATCAATTGATTCTGAGTTATTTTTAATATAAATTTTAAATCAATTTTTATTACTTTTATAATTTAGATTTAGTTTAATCATTCAATCCAAATATACGATTTTTATTTTTTTTCTTTTTGAAGCATTAGCTAGAATTACGTTAGGATTGCATCATAGTGTTTTTAGTTATTTTGCGTTCACCTTGGCACTACTCCTCATGGGATCGATACTCTTACTTCGAGTTTATCATTATTTCGCGACCCGTACACTTGTGGTAAAGAATTCACTTCTGGAGCGAAGATAAGTTTTTGCCTTAATCATATTCTTGCCTGGCCTCACCTTGAAATAGAGCCACCTCAAGTTTGGTTTTGGACTTTTAAATAGGTTATATAGACACCTAAACTCATTGAGGGAGATGGCGCGCTTGTAAAATCACCATATCACTAACATGCAGACGATACTTTGCCACGCATTAAGAGAAAGTTAGGCATGACAGATGTTGTAGAAGTTCAAAATTCTCCTAATGGTGAGGTGAATTAGAAACCTTAGGCCAATAGGAAAAGCAGCTTCATAAAAAGCTACCTCGCTTGGGCGAGTAGACAATATAGTCTCGCTCTCTTCAGGGATTCTAGCCTGGATCCCAGCCGGGAAGGAATACGTTTCCCTTAGGCAATCTAAGTCATCCTGAGTCATAACATTGAGCTCCTTTTCAAGAGGAGTACAAATGGCCATCTCGGGATCTTTCCCGTGGTTGGAAGAATTGTCCCGAAGGGGAGACTCCTCAAAAGGGAAAGAAAGAAGTGTTGATTTACCTTGTCAGTCATATATGATTTTTCTCCTAAGTGTTCAGATATCCCAGAAGGCAAGGAATTCTCTAAATTCTCTAAGTCTCCTATGTTAGTTCTATTGGACATGCACTAAAAACTAAGAAATTGAAGATAAAATTAGCAGTTAGTACTTACTTAAAGACTGAGATGAAGAATAGGTGGCGAGCTAACGAGGACGAGGTGAACGTTAGAGCTGGGATAGCAGTCCGACAGCAAAAGCAAAAAGAGTACAAATGAGTGGTGGAACCCCTTATTTATAAGAAGCACTAAGGGCTGAGATCTATATGCTCCAACGGTCAAGATCAAGCAACGTTTTGGGTTCCAAGGTCAAAACCGCCACTCCCTCCAAAATGTCATTCCACCATTAATGCTCACATTTACACATCCTCCTAGAAAGACGTACCATCATTACGTGCTTACATCATCAAAATTGAGCTACCTGATTTACTACTCAAAGATTCCAAGTGTTTTACCTCGGCATCTTGAGTAAGGGGTTATTGATGTGGGATAAAATCTCCACTTACTAATCTGAGCTGAGCTAAGCTGGTCGCCTGAAGGGACTACGTTGCCAATATTGTTGTGTTCTCCAATCGCATCACCATACCACCATTGCTCACCTCGCCAATATATGTGATCACGCTAGTTGATCTCCACGTCGCCAACAGGCGAGGTTGACTACTTCGCCTGCCAGAGGATTCCATACCCCATAAGGACTCTATCTTCATGAGACTATTTCTCCATTACGTCGCCTATAGTTGTAGTTTGCTCTCCAAATGGCATCTCCCCATTTTATCTCTAGTATTCACTGGATGTCTTTCCATATTTATCTATCCGAAGATCTCACCGTGATCTTCTTGTACGGCTTTTCATTCTCCAACTATAAAAAGGTCGCTCCTCCATCACAAAGAGGTATGAAAAATCTTTGCTTACTCATTTTGAGAGTTTTGGTTCTTTACTTTGCCTAGCTTATATTTGCCTTGGTCTGATTCGCACACCGGGAGAGTTTTGAGCGGCCTCGCCCTGACCGATCACGTTTGTTGCCTTGCACAGGTCGCCCAGATCATTTCCGATGTCAAGTACCGATGTCAAGGGCAATTCTGACTGTTGCTTGCTCGCTTCTAATTTTCTACCACAACAACATTTGTTTACTCATTCGATACGCATGAACATTACTTTCTCTAGTGATGGATTCAAATAGTAGAACTTATTGCTTGGAATCCTCATTTACAATAGTAGGTCACACTATTTGAACTAATCATGGGGGGTGTATATGTTTGAGGGATGAGAGAAAAGAAATTGAGGATAGACACCCGCGACGGTTCTACGACTGCGTTGGTGGCTTCAACTCGTCATCTAGTAATGCCCTAGTGCAACACTAAAATAGTAAGACCAGCCGTCGGAGCTGTTTTCGGAAAATTGCTCTCCGATAGTCAAATAAGTAGAGAGAGTGTGTGTATATCTTTTTAGCCAAAATGCACGTACCTCTTCAATAAAGAAAGGTTGACTTTCTATAGTATAAGCTTGGCGAGTGGCTTGACTTGCTAGCTGTCCTGTCACTGG
The DNA here is from genome assembly GCA_030159115.1 of Actinidia arguta var. hypoleuca. Lineage (NCBI taxonomy): Eukaryota > Viridiplantae > Streptophyta > Magnoliopsida > Ericales > Actinidiaceae > Actinidia > Actinidia arguta. Next base: position 14,243,815 of record BRYE01000022.1, read on the forward strand.
ACAAGTTACAGCTTGGTGCGTGCTCATACGCGTTGACCGTTGTGTTAGTGAGTAGGCGGCTGACCTAACTATGCTCCTAGGGCTTGGCTGGTAACTTCTCATCATTGTGCCGACGTCCCAATCCGGGAATGGGAGTTGTCAGAAGGAACTTCGATGTGCAAATCACCTTCTATCTCCTGACATCCCTTGGGATTATCATCGACCGTTGTCCCTCATTCTGGCTTAAACTTGGTCATCCTGCCGAGCTTGCTAAGTAGCAATAGCTCGGGCATAGAGGTAGATTTAGCTCGGACAAGGCCTATCTTCGATATTGTCTGCACCAAGCTCCGGCGCGAAGGACCTCTGAGCTTGCTCCATAAAGACAGCTCGACAGAGGCCTCTGCCCTAGCAAGACCAAACTCTGTCATTGTATATTTTGTTCCTTTATAAATCACAAATAAGAACAATATTCACCAAAAATTGACTATTAATATGAAAGCTTGTTAAGCATTCCATAGTAATTGAATATGCATATTGGTGTGCCCAGAACCAAAACAAATACTACACACATATCAAAACAATCACGCATATAGAGACATATAATTTACAAGGTTCGATAATTTGCCTACGTGTTCGGATGGTGCAGCAAATTCACTATTCATGCATAGCAAGATGTACAAATACAATATTGTATCTCACTCTCTCTTCACTACCAGTCTGGTGGCTGTAGAGCAACCACTACCTCCCTCACACTATCTCTAACTCTAATCTACATCCATTCTCTCCCTTTTCACACTTCTACAGTCTATAAATAAGGTGTTTATAGGCATCAAAACACAAATTCTAAGAGCCATAAAGACTTCCTTGGGAGCTCAAAAGCTCTATTGGGAGGGAGGAAGGGGCACCAAGGGAAAAGGATGGTCAATTTTTTGATCCCAAACTTTTAATTAAGCCAAATTCCAACACGTTAATATTTCCTTTTGTTAAAAAAATGAATATTGGTAGTTTGGTGAGGTTTTATTGATGCTATTTGACAAAGAGAACTATTTTCAGAAAAGCATGCAATAAATTCCTCATCTACCTTGCACATGGAGTCGTATCATAAACAAGTACATCATGATCACTTTCTTTTGATGCCTCTATAAAGCATAGAGAGTTTTCACTTTCTTTCGTTGTGCCATGAAAACGTCTTCTTGGGGCCAGAGTTATTGAAACCATGTGCAAAACCCTAGTTTTCTACATCAACAAATGACAGTTTTAGGTTATGGAATTAATGCTAATATAAGACTTTTTTTGTGATTTGTTTTATCAATGTCAAGATCATGAAGAAAGTGAGAGAGACAAAGGTCATGGTCTAACACCTCCCATGGCTAATCTTAAACGTGCAAGAAGCATGCACCCATCATTTGTTCATGTTGGATTTGAAGATTTTTTAAGCAGTGTTTGGATTAAGGCCCCTTTTGTACTGGGTTTTTTTATAATGTTTTTTTGTTAAAAAGTATCGGTTTCATATGTCTGTTTCGTATGAGTTTATGGGAGTTAATTAACTTGCATAGCCTAGTTTTTTAGCTATTCCAAACAACACAAGTGATTTTATGTTCCATTTTACCTTTTTAATTCAGAAGCGGAAAAACCTAGTTTTTTTTAGCTAGTTCAAACAGGACATTTGGCAGAGGCAAAAGAAAAAAAATCGGGGTTGCATAAATCAAGGATTTAAGGAGAAATTCGTAGCGAGAAAAAATAAAATAAAAATTAGAAAAATAGACTGAATTTGAACCATTGGATCTTTTGAATTTTCCCTTTTCCTTTCCTTTTCTCTTCTCTCTACCAAATTTTTAATCCAAACACAATACTTTTTTTTCCCTCTCTACAAAGCTCTCATGTTGATCTAAATCTAGCCTTAAATTTTTGTTTGGAGAATCCAAAATTATTGGGGGTGGATTGATAATGTAAACTATGCCAATGTTCCCTAAAATATGTATCTTGTTCACTTTGATTCTCATGTATTAATTTTCTCAATTTTATGCCTAATGTATACAATTGGATTTTATATAGTCCTTTGCCAATTACATATATTTTCTTCTAAGTTTTTTTTTTTATTAGAAAAGGGTCTTTAAGTTTTTTAGGTCTTTGACATCAATCGTGAATCTGACTGGATAAAGTTCTTCCGTGCCTAACATATTATGGAAGAATCATCTTTGCAATAATTAGAGTCGGATTCACTACCGATATCAAATACAAAAAACTTTAAGACCTGTTTTATAATAAAAAATTAAGAAATAAATATCTGAAATTAGCAAATGACCACGTAAAACTCAGTTATATACATTAGGCATGAAATTTAAAAAAGTTAGTATATGTAAGACCAAAATGATACAAGATGAATAATTTAAGGGCCATTGACATAATTTAGCCTTAAACTTACTAAATTTCATGTATCAATATAATCATTTGAAATGATTTCAAGTAACTATAGTCATTAAATTATTTCGAATTCATCAATTTTGGTCTCTGGCTCTAATCCATTCTTAAATCACTGTACCTTAGAATAAGAGCATACACACACCTTGTAATGGATGTTCATTTACTTGCCATACAATTATTTGTGTTAAGGTAAAAATCCGGTGAGAGCAATCAACAATCACAATTGCTCAAGAATTGACTTGGGCATCTGCACAAGGAATCAAATATTACCGGCAAGGTGAAGCCGCTCAAAACCCTTCTTCTGAAGGTAGGAGAGTGGTCAGATATTAAGAGAGAAGGTAGAACCTTGAATGCAGAATGCTTTAGATAAAGGTACAATTGAACTTACCTTTCTTCTTAAGGTGGGAGAGTGACTTTTATAGGTGGACGATCTCTCAATGGAATGAGGAGATCGTGGAGCGATTATAGGATAAACGTGGAAGAAGATTGTGGAGTAATTGTTTCGGCTTAGACAAATTGGTGACATGAACGTGTGAGCAACACTAATTGTAGATGTAATTATTGGATAGTGTTTATAGGCGATGATAAGGCAACTGCATGGCGATCATGGTCGGTCCACTGGCAACGTGGTTATCTCGGGCGACATGGTTATCTTGGAACCGACTATCTCCTCTTCTGGAACTTGTTAAAGTATGTGGAGCTTTATCCCTTATCAATTTGCAATAGTGTGAATTCATCTTGATAGTCATAATTTTTGTTTGCAATATCATAAGTGAACATTATATTTCAAGAAGGATATACAAATAAAAAAATTATTGCACCAAATTATGTGATTAGGGCTTGGTTTGGGATAAAATGAATTAAAATCGATATTATTATTTTGGATTACTTTGGCGTTTTTAGTGTCTTTTTGTAAGAAGAAATAATTTTTTTTTCTAATTCCTCTATTAAAGACAAAGTAAAAAAGTAAATTCATTATGGTTGTGCTTGGATAAAGAATTTGATGGAGGAAAGTTGAGGAAAAGGAAAGAGAAAAATTAAAGAATCGAAAGGTTCTCATTTAATCTTCTTCCTTAAGTTTTTTTTCTCTCTTTACAAATCTACCTCTAAATTCTTCATGCAAATACAGCCAAAAG
>BRYE01000022.1:14287353-14292353 GCA_030159115.1 Actinidia arguta var. hypoleuca
TTTATTGCATTGCTCGAGAGAATTTGTATAAACGTTCATTTGTAAGGATATGTGTTAGTAACATTATAGTTGCTGACTCACGTGTCAAGTGAATTGATTGAAACAATTGAATACAGTTACGTGTTAAGTGTTTTAAATTTTTTTAAAATTTTTTATTTCAACCTATCATAATTAGTAAAATCACTTTTAACATAGTAACTAAAAATCATTGTGAACATGTTGCCTAAAAAGTGTGCCCCACAATGAACCGTTTTACTTTTATAGGACTTAAGGTTTATAAATTGTTGCCCATCATGACCAGTTCGAACCCTCCCAATACCTCTTGTAAGGTTGGTTAAGAATATCACTTATGAAAAAAAAAGTTAGATTGATTGAATAGGAGTAGTTATTAACGAATATCATTGATTTTAACATCAATAATCTTTTTAGAAAAGGCTATCGATTTCTAATTTCTTAAAGATTGTGTTATATAATAAAGTTACTCATATCTAACTTATTTTAGTTTTGCATGAAAAACTTCTTACTATGAGATGAAACCATACTAATAGATAGGTTAGCTCGAGTTGGGTTCAAATCAATTTCACAGTAAATTTAACTTTAGAGAACCCTTTTTTTTTCTTATCAACTCTTCTCAATGTAGTATTTTTAAAAGTACCAAACCTTTCATTTTTCTTCTCAAAACACCACAATTTAACTTTAAAATATTTCATTTCAACGTCTGAACTCTAACTTAGCCCCAAGTCTAGCACACCATCCACTTGTGTTCCGGCCCCATCTCCAGTCCAACCTCAGCCACATTGCCTCCCAATGACGCCCCCAACTCCCCATCGTTCATTGCCATTCATACACCCCATTAGAGATTTGGGTACACCCACCCACTCACCCACCCAAAAACCAGCTAACCAGTAACCAATGCTTACCCCGCCAAAGCCATCCGTACCTACCATACATCCTTGCCATGGCAAGCCTTCACACATATCCCTCCATGGCGTATCTATCGCTAACCCAAACCACCTCTCTCTCATTGTCGCAAGCCCAACCAAAGCACCTTGCCATCTCGATTTTGAATCCTATTTTCAGTGCAAACACCATGAAATCGTGCACCAAATCATCACCGCTCTTCAAAAACTATAGATCGTGCACACAACCTAATACTAAACAAAAAGTAATAACCACAACTTTGAGTAGTTAAGCGACGATAGTAAAGGGGAAAAGACGAGGGAGATGTGGTGGCGGTCATGGCACTAAGGGAGGTAAGGGTAAGCTTGCGAAAATGTAAAATATGAAAAAAGAAGATGAGTACAATTATGTTCACTCGCTTAACAGGATATGACATTTCTTATTTCTTCATTGATTAAATTACATGGAGGCCACTTGGAATTAAAGTAATGAAAAATTGTTAAGTAATGTGTAATATTTTTCTTGATAACGACCAGAGGAAAAAACAACCTTCGAAATATTTTTAAAAAATTCAGAAAAATTGAAAATAAATAGATAATTCCACCTATTTTTTGTGAACATTGAAGTTAAGACGAAAATAAGCGGGAAAGTTTGACGTTGGGAACCAAACAGGGCCCTGGTGTGTTGACCTATCTTTCTTCCCCTCTCCTTAGACCTTACAAACCCCCAATCGCCGTCTTGGCCGCAAACCTTCACTCTCGCATTTCTCTCACTGGGAGATTGAGAGAGAGAGAGAGAGAGAGATTGATGGACTCGGACCAGGGGAAGCTCTTCATCGGAGGAATTTCGTTGGAGACGACGGAGGACAAGCTCAAGGACCATTTTGATATCTATGGTGAGGTTTTTCAGACTGTGATCATGAGGGACAAGACCAATGGAAGGCCAAGGGGCTTTGGCTTCGTTGTCTTCGCAGATCCTTCGATCCTCAAACCGGGTTCGTCAGGACCAACATGTGATCGATGGTCGAACGGTGAGATTTGCCTCAATTCCATCAGTTGTTGTTTCTTATCATAATTTTAATTTGTGGTATTTGCTACCTCAATGCTATTTTTTTGGACATAAAAATGATTCGACCATTTGATGTTGGGATTTTGTCATTGTTGGAGACAAATTTAGAATCTAGTTTCTTCTGTTAATTTGATTTGTGGTATCTGCTACTTTAATGTTATTTTTGTTGGGGGATAAGCTAGATTCTACCATTTGATTTTGGGAGTCTTGGGACTTTGCTCCTGTTGGAGATAACTTAGATTCTAGCCTTTGATGTTTCTTCTCTTAATTTAATTTGTGTCTTTGCTACTCCAATTCTACTTTTGTTGGACATAAAATGATTCGATCATTTGATGTTGGGATTTTGATATTGTTGGACGTAACCTAGATTCTACCATTTCTTATCACTTTTAACCTAAATTCTACCATTTAATGGTTTCTTCTCTTAATTTGATTTGTGTGTTTTTGCTATTTGAATGCTATTCCTGTTGGGGCTAATTTGGATTATACCATTTGATGTTTCTCTCTTAATTTTAATTTGTGGGTTTTTGCTATTGCTAATTCAATGACATTTTTGTTGGAGATAACCTGGGTTCTACCATTTGATGTTTCTTTCCTTCGTTTTACATTGTGGGTTTTTGCTGCTTGAATGCTATTTTTATTTGAGCCCATTTTTTGTTAGAGATAAACTGGGTTCTACCATTTGATGTTTCTTTTCGTTATTTTCATTTGTGGTTTTTGTTATAGTTGGAGATAACTGATAAGCTATATTTTAGCGTTTGATGTACGTAGATTCTACCATATGATGTTTGTTCCCAGTTTTTGCTATTTTTGGATATAGCCTAGATTCCACCATTGGATGTTTGTTCTCTTGCACTTATCATGAAATCTCACTTTGCACCTTGTACTTTCAATTGTCTCAGTAAACCACTTTCACTTCAAGTCATGTGGCAATGTGCTCCTTCTGTCCATTTGCCCTTCAATTAGGAGACACATGACCACTTTTCATTACTTAATTTACCAAAAATTGGATGGAAGGGTCGCATTGATACTTTAATTAAATTGTATGGAGTTAAATGACACAATTGAAAAGTGAAAGGTGCAAACTAAAATTTGGGTAAAATTGCAATGTACAAAGTCTAATATACCCTAATTTAGTTTGTGGGCTTTTCCTATTGCTGGATATAAGCTACATTCTACTATTGATGTTTCTTCTCTTAATTTTAATTTTTGGGTTTTTGCCACTTCAATGCTATTTTTGTTGGAGATAGATTCTACCATTTGATGTTTCCTCTCTTATTTTAATTTGTGTTTTGGCTGCGTCAATACTAATTTGTGGTTTTCCTTTTCAAGTATTATAGGAACCGTACAGCGAAACAAGAAAATTTTCACATTTCATTTTGTTGCACGACCTTGTGAGAATGCGAATGATGTTTTATAATCTTCTCTTTGAAACCCGTTTGGATTATAGCAATTTTTTCTGCAAGAAAATGAAATGTTTTGACATTTATGGGACATTGTTAAGAATCTTCATCTCCATGGAGCAGTCAGATGGATAAAATGATGGAACAGAATAGAGTTTTGATGAAGTGGATGGATTCTTGTGTTATTTCCTCATTGACTTGACTGTTGTGCACTAATTTTCATTGGATGGTTTTGATGGTAGATTATAGATTGGGATGAAGAATTTGTATATTCTCTCACCATATTTAGCAATTATTGAGCTTTTTAATTTTGATATTTCTGTGATGTTGTATGACTGCCTTAATGTATGTGCATATAAGATTTTGTCATTTTAATTTTTGCTGTTGGAGTGTCACTGAAGTTACACTTGCTGACACTGCACCCATTTTTGCACCCTTGTTACTCTTTATCATACTTAATATGGTTGGGTTAGTCTTTGTATATGAATTGTCTGTATGAATTTTTCTAGTAAGATTTCAATCTGATTTATAAATTGTCTGTATGAATTGGTCCCCCGACTAGTTGGTCGTTTGGGCCAGATACCGAGTTATGCCTGATGTTGTAGTTGTGAGGGATTATATTTGTAACGGTATTTAACCTATGTTTTTCATTTCTCATTTCTATGGCTATGATTATTCAGGTTGAGGCTAAGAGGGCCTTATCAAGGGAGGAACAGCAGACTTCCTCCAGGTCTGGAAACTCTGGCTATGCTAGAAACTCTGGAAGTGGCGGAAGTTACAGGACCAAGAAAATATTTGTTGGAGGCTTGCCACCTACATTGGATGAGGAAGGATTTTGTCAGTATTTTGAGACCTACGGTACTGGAACTGATGCAGTAGTCATGTATGATCAGAATACCCAACGACCTCGTGGATTTGGGTTTATTTCCTTTGATAGTGACGATGCAGCTGATAGGGTTTTGCATAAGACATTCCATGATTTAGCTGGTAAGCATGGAAGTGAAACGTGCTCTTCCTAAAGATGCCCCTGGTGGTGGTGGTGGTGGTGGCGGTGTAGGTTTTCAGGGTTATAGTGCCTCTGGTGGCAATTCGAGTTCTTATGATGGCCGAATGGATTCCAACAGACTCATGCAGTCTCAGAATGGAGTTGGGCTTCCATCTCATGGTTCTTCTGGTTATGGTTATGGTTATGGTCTGGGAAATAACAATGCCGGCTATGGTTGTTACGGCGGTTACAGTGGCGCCAATCTTGGGTATGGCTGCGCCACTGGTAGTGCCTACGGAAATCCAAATATCCTCAATGCTGGTTATGGAAGTGGTCCACGAGATTCACGGAGCTCTTAGGCTCCGTCTGGTTATGGTGCTGTTGGCAAGGGAATGCTGGTAGCAAAGGGCTTGATGTAGCACCCACAAGTCAATCTCTGGGCGGAGCTTCTGGGTATGGGAACCAAGGTTATGGTGGGTATGGTGGAAATGAAGGGTCTTATGCAAATCAAGTTGCATATGGTGTATTGGAGGGCATGCTCAGAGTGTCCCAGATAGTAATGCACCTGCTGCTGGAGGAGGTCTTCAAGGCAATGGTGGGGGCTACCTGGGTGGTAGCTACGGTGATGCCAATGGGAATGGAGG
>BRYE01000022.1:14369853-14377353 GCA_030159115.1 Actinidia arguta var. hypoleuca
TAGTTTTGATTTATTGCCATCCTGTTTGGAAGGATAAGAAGAAAAAAATCATGTGAGATACGGATATGAGAGTAATTTCTTTTTATTTCTTTGTATATTTTGGTGGACAATCTTGGCATTATTGACAATACACAACCAATTATTTTTATTAGGTTCTAGTGGTGGTCCTCACCAGCATGACAAGTGGGCGGAATAGTCGACATCATCCATTCGGTATTAGCATGTTCGAGCATGGTCTGCCCAGCCACACTTGGGGTCCTCGAAGCTCTTTAAGATTTATCTCCATTGTCTTCTAGCTCAACATGTACCCTGAGCGCCCTGTCCTCGATTCACTCGCCAATCATGCTCTTGTTGTATGATTAGTCACTTATGCTCGGCATTACTCTGAGCCCTCATGTCCTTGATATACTCTCTGGTCAACCCCTTGCTGGGGACCTGATCAGCCACTTCCAAATTGATCCCCATCAGTTTCCCCTAATTTCTCTAAGTACCCCAAGTGTGGTCAGGGGATTTTAGTATGGAGGGTGTCTTTTCATAAAGGTGGGATGCATTTATGGCGCCTTAAGCGCATTTATGATTAAACCTGGCAATGAATAAGTGCATTGATTGGTGTTCCACCACGTGAGTTGCACTCATTGATTCTGAAAAACTTAGCTTTCGTCTATCTTTTATCCAAAAATCTAAATTCTATAATATTAATTCAAGATATTACGACTATGAGCAATATCGTACGATCCAAAACAAAAAGAGAATAAATCATTTAATCATGTACACACCAGAATTTTTACGTGAAACCTTAAATGGGAGAAAAACTACGTGTCCTATTTTTCGAATAAATATCATGCACTATAACTTGATGTTCAAATGGTTATAAGACTCCTTACAATCAAAACCTATCAATTCCTTGATCTAATGGTTGTTTGGATCTTACTCATATCCACGATCCACCATCTCCGTGGTTAACCAACGTCCAAATCCTCTTATAACGGATTTCACACTTTGAACTCCTTCAAGAATCTTGGTTTTTTCAATTTGGTTGAAGAAGATTAATGCTAAGATTTGCTTCTGAGCTCTTGGAAGATAGAAAATACTTTTCTTTGGGGTTTTATGATGGAGATTGCTCGGATACCGTTTAGAGAAGTGTGCTGGATTTTTTTATTGGTGCAAAAACCCTAGCAACACGATTACCGAAGTTACAGATTTCATGGGTCTCGCTCCCGCGAAATCTCGCGAGATCATCCCAGATTTTTCGAGTTCACTGTTTTTTCCCTCGACATCCCACGAATTCATCACAGATTTTTGCTAGCTCTCTGTTTTTGCTCTCGAGATACCTCGAAATCCATCAACATCCCTCGAAGTCCCTTTTATCATACACAATGTATCATACAAGTCTCTCTTAGCATGAGCTTGCATGAATATGCTTGAAAACCTTTCTGAATGCTTGTGATTGATAACTCAAATCCCCAAATTATATCAAATAAAACGTGCTATGAAATTTTACCAATTATATAACCTTATAGGTTCCCAAACCACGACGTGACTCATTGACTATCAGCCGTTGGATCCACAAATTAATGAGCCGATTTGGGTCGTAGATTTCGAAAAGGTGGTTTTAGACCTGGTGATTTCACCCTTTGTCTTTCACTTTACATGTGCCATACTTGGAGATTTTTAGACTTATGATTCTCTAGAATTTTTGCTTCGCTGGTTTCTGTCGTATGCTTTGCAACTGCAACAATGGATTTCCTACAAGTCGCTTAGGTGGGTTTAAGAAATCCCATCCTTTAAGAAATCTTTTGAACCTTTCAGTCATGATCAGCTGCAACAATGGATCGAAATCTTCCCATCCTTTAAAGGATTCACAAGCAATCTTTGAGTCGCTTAGGTGGGTTTGAGAACTGGCTGGGGTAGGAGTCAAGTCTAGGAGGAAGAGATACTTGATAGGAACCTTGGACGAGAGAGAGGAAAGTGTATCAATCTTTCTATTGAAGACTCCATTATTTTGATCAAAACTTTGGCGTAATTGGCTCATAACATCATTGGCAGGAACCATAGAGTTCAAAGCACTGAAACTGTGATTCGAGCTTTAGGTATAATCTTGTTTATGTTTTCCCCACCTCTGATCTGTTGCTTGGTTCATATTTCAAACATCACCAACCAAGCTAGCTTGGCACTGAATCTCACCTCTTGAATCCTCCATATGTGCTGAAATTGTATTGATAGAAGAAAAATGGCTATTTTGAACATGAGGGCCAGTTGAAGAATTACTGTTTCTCATGCTACTAGGAGGTAGCTGATCATGACTGAAAGGTTCACTTAATGACAAAGGACTTTATGAGAAATTTGATGGTGGAATGGTGCTCTGCCAGTTCTCACTACATCTACCATTGTCTAGAAAATTGGAACCACTGATGCCAGCATTGAAATAGGATTAGGGGTTTTCTTCTTCTCATTCACCAAGTCAACTGTAAAGTGTTTAAAGACCTTGGTAAAAAATATGCCATAAGACAAACTAACTATATAGTCTTAGTGGGTTTAATGATGTGGTTCAAGATATTATCAGTCAGGTCAATCTTGGTCTTAGTCAAGTAAGCCCACATGAAGAAAAGTTCCTTATCAGAGATATACTCAAACTTGTCACCCTTAGGACTAAAGATATGGAACACAAAATGGTGAATTAGTCTCAATTCCAATGGAAGTTCATTGGCAATGGGTTGGAGACTGTCATCGGTGACTTCCTTCCCTAGGATGGTGGTTAAGGCTGCACACCTATCCAAATTCTTTTTCCCTATTTGTCCACTCGTTTATTGGGTCAAAGATGGCACAAAATAGTGGTTAATAAGCCTTATTTTTTCAACAATCCCCCACATGAATGATATGGGCTGGAAACAACAAAAAAAATGCGCAAAGAAATGCAAATGCACAAATGTAAAAGAGAGAGTAAAGCGGAAAGTTGCAGTATCAGGAAAGGTGGCTTTTGGCTTTGAACCTTCCTTAGTGAAATAGTTTATTGGTTGACCAGTGAACATGATGTCTTGAACTGTTATGCTGTTTATATAAACCGAGACAATAGTACTCACACGGGTTCCTTCCTTATCTAAGGTTGTTCTCGATTGTGTTCATTTTGGCCATGAACAATCTTGGTATTCATAAGTGCTATTAGAGAATTGATGTCTTTACAATTCTCATAGAAGCGACTCATTCACACTCATATTGGCGATTTCTTATAGAGTGAGCAGATATACATACTCCACTTGGTATCCAAGTAATAAGAATCATTAAAAGTATAAGCTTATTAATATAAGTAGCTTGCCCTACTCATTCTATATTAAAAGTTGTAGCTTATCCTAACAATATTTCAAGTAATCACTATTTCATTATAGAATTGGATAGTGGAACAAAGTTCCCCAGTGATTAATACTAAGTCAACCTTAATTCGATTGTCCTGTTGAACCTAGATATTGGGATCTCCAGTCAACTAGGTTGAGTTGCCATTAAGGTAACTTTTAAGATATTAGGCTTTAATGCACAATCTCTTCGATGAATAAATTTTGACTTCTTAGCAAGCCTAATAGTAAGATGATCTCTCAATATTTTTTGATTAACTCTTAATCATAGAATATTAATTTTTTGCGATTAATGACATTTAACAGACATGATTGTCATGTTTTATCTTTATTGAGAACTCTCTCTATCTTTAGAAGTTTTAAGAAGTCACTAGATACTTCTTTCCTAACTTTGATTCCTTTGCATAATCCAGTTGCATACTTCCATTGTGAGAATTTCCTAAGAAATTAACACACTTACGATAAGACTTATCCAAATATGGATTTAGTATCTTTTGATCCATAAATTCAGTTTACACGGTGTACCATCTCTTGTACATTTGTATGCATATGTGATCAGGGCTCATGTGTAGCACAAGGCTATCACTTTCAAGAAGATTAACCCTATGTTTGAATAAAATACTTTATTCACGTCAAGATATGTTTACCCTTGCCACTTGCGTGAACTTGTATTACTAAGTCGCAACCATCGAGACTAGATCTCGTCACATATCTATTCAGTATTTGCGTTTAGACTTCACTCATTGATCCCTTCGTTCTCCATTAGGCAGATCATTTACCCATTTATTTTTACCTCCATGTAAACTATGATTGGGGTTTAGGTATAACGGAACCCGTACAGCTCTAAAGTTATCGAGACTCCACTTGTTTCCTTTTCTACTTGGGCTATCATCTCTGACTTTGAAAGTTAGAGGCAGTCGAATCAGTCACTCTTTCCTTTATTTATCTAGAACTATTCTTCCTTCTAACCATAGACTTATAGTCTTGGATCTCTTGCTTATTCATAAAGTCTTCAAGACTTTTTAGAGTGAAAAGCAAATGCACAAAGAAGTTCATTCTAAAAGAATGTCTCACTTCTAGATTTAGGAACTACTCTTCAGAATATCCTACGGATGAGTCTAGAGTATTAGACGAATTATCGTCTACCAAGGCATTCACATGCACAATTGTGTTCAAGCAGACTAATGAATAAACACTTACCCTAATTTAGAACTTAGATTACAGATAACATGATCTAAAATTTTGGCAATGTTAACACAATGTTTTATAGGGTGTCCTAATGAGAACGTGTGTTTGAGAAAGCAAAGCTTCCCCCCACATTTCTTGGATTATCCAGAAATTAATCAAGTAGTATACATTATCTCAATTAAAAGTTGAATCTCATTTTTTTAGTAATCACGTTACAAAATCAACTAAGTGTTAACAGACAAGCGAATCTGTACGTTAAGCTACTAAAGCTACATCATCGCCATGTCCAATACCTTTTACTAGTTTACTACCTTCGTTCTCAAATTAATTTGAATATTATAACATGTGCGTTAATTACTTTAAGTATACTTTTTAGACAATACCCATAGGAACGTGGATAACTACATGTATACTCTTCGGCAGTACCTTCTCAATTTCATTACATTTCAAATAACACTATAAAATACAATCAACACATGACAAGAAATGTCATTTCCATCACAAACATATATATAAACAAATACATATATGGTCACTAAAAGTGTTCCAAAGTTAGCAACTAAACAAGTTAACATACTACACATATTAACTAAACTAACATCTAACAAGAACTAGTAAGGATCAGATGATCCTCCAGAAGAGGAACTCTTAATTACTATCATCACGGGATCAAGTGTCCTCTTCCGCGCACGCTCAAGGGTGTTTGGCCGATAAGGGGAGTCCACATCGTGAGACCCCTCGGGATGTGCTAGACGCCTCAACTACTGAAAGTAAGCGGGACACAGAATGCTCTCGCAGTGATGCATAGAATCTTCCGTAGTAAGTTTGATAGCGACTTAGTCCTACCTCATTCGGTCCAATCACCGACACTTGCGAAATAGGCCTCAGAGGAATAGGAACAGAGTGTGGATCAAATGAGGATCTTCTAGTGGACCATCATTCATAAACTCACTAGGATTGCGGACCAATATCCCAGGTCTGTGTGAACCTCCAAACCAGTTCTGACTCATCTATTCCCAAACGTCCATCATGTGAACTGCAAACACATGGTAATATTCTTATGATTACAAATCATAGAACAATACAAATTTAATTTCTTACAAAAAATTAAATACTCTGGCAAGTAAACTTGCTACCACACACGGTATCATATGCCAATATTCTTAAGGTTATAAACCATAGAATAGTACCATTTAATTTCTAAAAGAAATTAAAACCTCTAGCAATAAAAATTGCTAACACCACAACATCATACTTTCACCAAAAATCACATAAACATGACAAGACAAACAATATGTAGCATATAAGATACATAAAAAATGTGCTATACAACTTATCATACTAAACATGCAAACAAAAAATTGAACACTAATTATTTTGATAATCTCTATACAAAATAAAGTTCAAAACAAGCTACATGATTTATGTCATTCTCTATGCAATTATAACTTTAAGGCTAGCAAAATTCGGTCTTGTAAATTGCATAATTTTAAATTTTAATTAGTTCATTACTAAGATGAACCACCACTGCCTGATTGGCTATTAAATTTAATCTAATGCCTCAAAGCCCTTAAAAACTATACAGTCTTTCTAAATTTGAAGTAAAATATGACTACAATAATCCTACACATATAATCACAACATGCAAATTCACAAAAATTACTAACCATAGTAAGTATCAATAATACATGAACATAATGTGTCTTAAGATTGTAGAAAAATATTACTAAAACATGCTTTACAAAGTATTAATAAATAATGTAAAATAAGCAGTTCATAAATCCAATGCTGTGTGTGAAAATTATGTGACCAATCATATTATATAATAACATGCTAAAAATGCAAGGAAATAGTTGATCAAGTCGAGTGTTGAACAATCTTTCCTTAAAACAGATTCGCCCTCACATCAGTGCTCATAGGATTAGCATGCGTCTACCTCAAGGATAAAATGATCACGGTCTTGAATCAGTAACACTACAATATTCAGACCCAACGAATCAATATTTAGATTCTACTCTCTCGATGTACAAAATGAATGCAATATGTATGATATAAAATGAGAATTTTCTATCTAATTCTACACAGAATTATGACATTTAATTTCGTACAGAAACCTACAACGTTTTTGATAAAATCAATATAACATGATGCACAGAAGCAGTATTTTCTACACAAAAAATAGACTGTCAAATTGTAGAATTTCTACGTAGAAAATTCATACAGTAACACATAAAAGAAGTAAAAGAATTTTCGCATAAATTCTCTGCACACAAATAAAAATAGAGTTTAATCGGTAAATCAAATACGATTAATTAACCGAAACCTAGACAATAGATTTGCATAAAGCAGAGTAAAAATTGGCGCTGGAAATAATACTTGATTGTGATAGCATTTCGTCGGACAGTATGGATTCATCACTGTAAACGGACTATACTTTGCATCGGAGAACTCGTCGAAAAGCGGTAGTGATTTGTCATCTTTGGAGAGAGAGGAAACAGAAAAGAAAAAACTGTTATGTATAACAGAGGGGGAATCTTTCTACGTATAGAAAGATTTGCACCCCTTCGAAACGGTGCCAGTCAAACGTACCCTTAGGAAAGGGTCATGATCGTTGGATTTGAATCTGAATCTGAACTGGAACCGATTCGGTTCCCACCCAGTCCTTTAAGCGTTGAGTCGAACCATGTCCAAAAGTAATTATTAAACTGGCCCAAACTTTTTTAGTATTATTAAATCGCACCCAAACCGAGCTGGCAGGCGGAGAAGAAATGGGTCAACCCATGGGTCACATAGATCCTCCCTCGTCCACAAAATTGGGGTGCCCCTTTGGGCCCAAACCGTACTCCAAACTTGGCTATATACACCATTTTCCTCATGGGAAACCAATGTGGGATTGCCCCACTTCATGTACATAAACCCCTTTCGAATAGGTGATTTTTGGAAGCCAATAACTCATTCAAACCTT
>BRYE01000022.1:14384853-14389853 GCA_030159115.1 Actinidia arguta var. hypoleuca
GAAGTCATGTCAAATAGATAGAAGCGAGAAGGGGCAACCACGTCTCAAACCCGACCCACTTTCAAGCCTAATGAAGCATAGAATTATAGATATATGAATTGCATAACCAAAAAAATGCCATAAATTGGCAAAAATTAGAGAAATGTTCTATCCCTCATTATGAATATTTGTGAAATCCAATAAACCAATCCGTTAAGAAGATTAGATAATCCCGGCAGCTGTTTCCTCCTCCCTAGCAGGTTTCCTCCTCCGCGGCAGCCATTTTCCTCCCTTGCTCTCCTCACTCCAACAGCTAACTTATTTGTTTGGTAAGCATTATTTTACACATTATTGTAGACACACACACACACACACACACACACATATATGTATATATATATATTGTTGTATAAGATATGGCTATAATATAGTTCGAAGATCACTAATTTTGCGACCTTTCTTTCGGCAGCTATTGTGCTTGGTCCAGGGGTGGACTTACCTTGGGATGAGGGTAGGCGACCGCCCCCCTTGAAATTTAAAGAAAAAAAAATTAAATTAGTTAGGGGTGAAATTTAGAGTAAGTAAATTTATAAGTCTAATTGTATTATTTATAAAGTTTAGAGTGAGATTGAGTGAAAACTCCCTATACGTAAATCAATTTTTCATTACTCCATTTATATGTTTATGTGATAGAAAACTTAGTTTATATCTTTTACCCTTATTAAATAAAAAGTTAAGTTGTCATTGTTGTTGTTGTTAGATGTTAGATGAAATTAACATTATATAGGTTAAATTCCTTATTAATTAGATGCTAAATGTCATCTAATTTGTTTAAATTTAGTGATTTTGGGTTAGGTGACTCCTAATTTATATGATTTTAGGATTTTTCCATTTAAGTCATTGGTTTATGATTTTGGGTGGGCTTGCTCAAATGTTAGTTCAGACGAAGAATGATGTTGTCTACCCATTAATCTATATACTTGTGAAGTTGGTATTGATCTTACCGTTTGCAATTGCATTGGTTGAAAGAGTTTTTTCTGCAATGAAGATTATCAAGTCTTCATTACGTAATTGCATAGGAGATAAATGGATGAATGACTGCGAAAAAGATATATTCAAAATCATAGACAATGAAGCTATTTTGCAAATGTTTCAAAATATGAAACAGCGAAGAGGATTAATTGTAATATGTCATATATTTTTATTTGACGTTATTTTGTGTAAGAAACATTTGCTATTAATATATAAAATTTTAAATAGTATTGTATTCATTGTATTATCCTAGAATTTATCATATTATTAGTGAAATTTTTTTGCCCCTCCTGAAAAAAATTCTGGTTACGCCGCTGGCTTGGTCCCGTCTGTCGGTAGAAGCCTTCCTTACTGTCCTTACTCCTGTAGCTACCCTCTTGGTTGGTAAGCACCAATTATTTATTTATTTATTTTGTTTAGGTGCATAAGTATATATTATATACATATAATTATAATATAGTATATTGTTGTTAGATCCATTAGTTCATTGAAGTCGTTGAAATAGATGTGATTTATTTATTTTATGTCATGTTATTAATTGTGTCATTAAGTAGTAAACGGTTAATATAAATGTTTGTCTAATCTAAATAATTTTTGTTTAATATCAATGTTTTTCATGATGACTTTGTCGCGGTTAAAAAAATTTAGTTTGTTTGCTTGTTGATATCAAAAATAAAATTGTAAAAATTTTGAAGAAATTTCTAAAAAATATATGAATTTGGTTTTGCAAGTAATTTTTTTTAAAAAGATAAAGAGTAAAAAATTGTAAGAGAACCAACAAATTTAAATGGTTCAATAACTTTAGAAGAGTTAAAAGAACTTTATGGTAATGCTTAAAAATTAATTATTTTTTTTTAAGTTTACTACCCAAAAAGTCAAGATTTTTTGGCTTTTTTTGATTTTCTAGCTTTACATTAGCTAAAAATAACCCACCCACCCACCACCCACCCCAAAAAAAAAAGAAGCAAAAAAGCCAATTGTTTCTGATTTTTTTGCTTATAAATTTAAAAAAAAAAACTAGTCAAAAAACTGATATCAAACGAAGCCTTACTTATAGCCACATGTGGGATTTTTTGGATAGTTTTTCTGAAAGAAAATCATTTTCCTATTAAATGTCATACATGGCCTCTCTAATTGTTTGTCTCTTATTTCTACCCTATTAATTTTTTTCGGAATTCTAGGCTTCTATAATTTCCGAAACTCTTTTAATTCATCTAATTGTTAGGAATTATTTCAAAATTCTTCCATTAAATTGCACCTTTTAAGAATTCTTTCCCTAAGTTTCTAATGCCGAAATTCTTATTAGGAAATCTTTCAATTTTTCCCCTTAATTAATTGATACCTTTTAATTCTTTCCTTAAGCTACCAATTCGGTCATTCTTACTAAAAATCCTTGTTTTAACGTCAAAGTTCCTACACACTCACAAAAATAACCTGCAAACAAAATAAATTAAATTGAATGCTTTAACATGTGCAAGTGTGCAAAAACGAGAAAAAAATGTATCGATTATATGCAATATTGTGTGTTAATCAATGGACTCACAAAAATTAATTTTTTTTTGTGTGTACAGGTTTGTAATGGCTCTTGCATGGACCGCAGTTTATTATTTCTTAGCAAGTAATAGTATCATGGAAGGATGGAAGGCTCCTATATATGAAGCCAATTGTGCTCAAATTGTTTGGGATAAAAATTAGTAAAGATTAGATATGACATTTTTCTTTAAAAGAAACAAAATCAAATCCCCAAATAAAAATATTGTATTTAGGCTCTTTCCATGTTTTAGAAATTTTTTAAATTTATAATAGAAGAAAAAATAACAAATAGATAGGTTTGCTCATCCTATTAACTAAAAGAAATCAAAAAGCGCAGAGTTTTCAAAATTAAAGTCTGTAATCTATGTCGAAAATAAAAATAAATCTTTTCAAAATTTAAATTTCTTAATCTATTTACAAAATAAAAAATGAGTGCTATGTTTCTCCTTTTATTTTTCTGCTGAAATGATTATCAAAATAGAAAGGTTAACGATAGTATACATATAGATAGATAGATAGATAGATAGATAGATATGCATACATAATATTGACAGCGAAACCGGAAGAGAGAGAGATTAGTTTTACATACGTCGCAGCTGGTGAGGTTCGTACTTAACTTTGAGGTAAAAAACAACCAATTCTTCCTCTGTAGGCCGGAATCTTAAACAAACAAGCAGATTCTGTATCCACTCATAGTCACCATCCATCATCTCCAGCAATTGACCCAGCCACTATGAGTGATGAACTTCGAATTCCTTCTGATGAAAGATGAATTCTTCACATGTTTTCCTGACGTGAACCACCTCGCCTACATGAAGCTCACCTCGTCTGTATCTGTGAGCTCGCTGATTAGTGCTTCACCTCGCCAATGGACTACGTTGTTTATCTCACCTTACTGAAGACTCCATCTTCTTCATACTTCTTCTTCACCACGTCGCCTGTAATTGCGGTCTGTCCTCCATATGGCATCTCCCTATTTTATCTCCGCTATCTGCGGGATCTCCTTACTTACTAAGCCACCCGGAGATTTCACCATGATCTCCTTGCACGGCACTCCATGCTTCATCTATAAAAAAGTCGCTCCCCTCACCACTTAAAAGGTACAAAAAAAATCACTTGAATACTCTCTCTGATAGCTCTGATAAATTATTTTTGGTGTGCTCGCTTTGTTCTGATCTCCACGCCGGAGGAATTTGAAGCGGCCTCGTCTTGGCCAGTAATGTTTGCTCGTCTTGCACAGGTCACCTGAGATCAATTCCGAGCTTAAGAAGTAATTTCGACAACTGATTGCTCGCCTCTAGATTTCTACCACAACATCTTCAATATCAAGAATCTTCTCAAACATTGGTAAACTCTGTTACTTCTGACAACTGGTTGCTCGCCTCCAAATTTCTACCGCAACATCTTCAATATCAAGAATCTTCTCAAACATTGGTAAACTCTGTTAGTATGTCTATATCTTTGTTGTATTTTTAGGATTAATTGATAAGAATATTATGTAGAGAGAATCTTTTAATATAGATATGTACGTAATTGTGTATGTGTATGGTGTACTAATAAGGACTGGACTACAAATATGGAGAAGATCAGGTAATAAAGTTGGGAGTTTCAAAGGTCATAGAATTGGGGAAGGAAATAGTTTTAGAATTGGACTCTATTCAGTGTATAACAATATGTACCTCCCAATTAAAATTGTGCCATTGTTGTGTTTGGGACCATTTCCCTTTTCTGGTTTCCTTATTTAATTATGATAGCTAGAAAGCAACATATGAGATGGTGAAATAGATTTGCTATTCTTAATGACCAATTTTGATATTTTATTAATAAATCAAATATGCACTTCTACTCAATTAAATATATAAGCTATAAAGAGAAGGGAGAAGAGTGCAAACTATTTATAGTGATTCGGCAAATTCGTGTCTACGTCAACTTCTCCAAGACCTCCTTGGGATATCACTATTTTCAACAAGCTTGCAGGTGCTTGCCAAACATTTACCCACGAGAACTCTTTTGGTCTTCAAGAGTCTTACACTCTTGGATCTTTTACAACCACTCAAAGTAATTCTCTCAATAAGTTACAATGAATGAGGAGTTTGTAGCTCACCAACTCTAGATTGAATAATGAATTCAATGAAAGCTTTCTTTATCTAGAGTGATAAAACTTCTATTTGTTTTTTTATCTCAATCAAAAACTCACAATGAATGCTCAAAAGATTGAAGTGATGAATACAAGTGACTATAGAAAGTTTAAGACACTTCAATGTTTTTTCAACAAGCTCAATGGTTGATTTTATAAGACTAGTCATGAAAATGGTCATTTGTAGCATTAAATGCTCTGAACTAGCCATTTTGATTTAATCCTAGTTGTTGGATCTGTAATTTGGACGTGCCAGATTGAAAATTCAAACTTCAGTCGTGAATTTCGATCGACCGAAGTTGAACTTTGATCGTCAATG
>BRYE01000022.1:14397353-14399853 GCA_030159115.1 Actinidia arguta var. hypoleuca
ATGCATGTATGTATATATATATATCATTATGGATTTTAGTATAGATTGAGCCCATTAAATTTAATTGGGTCACTTGTAGTGTAATTGAGTCTAGATGTGTTTTATATTGATTTTTGATGGGTTTAAAAGTGGGCTTGTATGAGAAAGTGGGTCAATTACTTGGCCCATGATTAATTTGAGTTATTGGTGTTAGCCAAATAAGGCCTAAGGCCGAATAGCATTTATCTCTCTCTCCTCATTTAACCCAAAACACATTTACTCTTCCCTTCCTTTTTCTCTCAGCATTTCTTTTCTTCTTCTCTTTCTCTCTAGGATTTTAGCATTCAAGCTTAGATCCGGGGAAATTAGAGTGAGATTCGAGTGGTGATCCTTTGGAGAAAAATCACCTACTCGAAGGAGGGTTCGTTTTGAGCCAAGAAGGTTTGGAATCGATCCAAGTTGGAGCTTGTGAGCATCATCTCTTCATTCTTCATCTTTGGGGAGCTTATTTGCATTGATTTAAGATAGATGGAGTTTTTTTGTTAGGATTTTACTTTAGGTTGGTGTTAATGGCTAATATATGACCTATTGAGCCATTATTTTGGGTGTTGAACCCTAAATAGAAAAACTTGGTTTGAAATGAAAATCGAAAGTACTGAAAATCTGAAAGTATTCTGTTTTTTACGATGTCTACTGGTAGTTCTATTTTGCCTGCCGGTAATGCCCTATATTTTTTGAAACTAGCTTGAGGCCCAACCTACCGGTAGTAATATTTTCACTACCAGTAGTGATTTTTGATATTTTGCCTATGGATGGTAGTCTATTGATAGTACTTGTTTCCACTACCGATAGTTATTAATTGGATTTTGCCATTAGATCATTGTCTATCGGTAGTACTATTTTTCACTACCGGTAATGAATTATTATCTACTGGTAATACTATTTTTCACTACTGGTAGTAAATTATTTCACTTTGCCTCTAGACGGTCTCCTACCGGTAGTACATTTTTCACTACCAATAATGATTTATATAATTTTGTCTCTGGGACACTGTCTATCGATAGTAACCTGCAATGAGAGTTTATGAAAACTTTTTAAAATAAATACATTGGTTTATGTTGTGGTCATGACATTGTTTATAAATGCATTCAAACGATTTTAATAATGACTACTATTGACGATTTTAATACTTGCATGTCGTGGAGTTTATGCTAATGCTTTTAGCAAATGTAACTTTGTGAATGTTAAATTTGAAAATAGTTTTAGGAATGACACATTAGGATATACCAGAATAAGTTGGCTTAGATTAAGCCATGAGGTGAAAAACATAACAACTGCGCGAGAGAAAATGTCAACCCTTCTGTTAGTAACCAAGAAATTGGCCTGATATTGGATATGTCAACCCTTAGTGGAAAGTCCAAGAAGTAGACTAGATATTGGGCATGTCAAACTTTTAGTGAAAGTCCGAGAAGTAGGCCGGATATTGAGTATGTCAAACCTTCGGTGAAAGTCCGAGAAGTGGGCCATATATTATCTCATATGCTTAGTGCATGACGAGACAAATTAAGTACTAGCTTAGGTGTGTCATTCAGAAAGGTTATTGCTTTTTGTGAAAAACTGAAAGATTTGCTAAATCGTTGATTTGAGAAATCATGAAATAAATGCTTTTTGAGAAAAATCAAAAAACATGAAAACTTAATGATTTGTGAAATTACAAATTGAAAATCAAAAGTATATTTTGATATGAATAAAAGTAAACTTTATTGCATCATGTTTTCATTATATAGAATTATATCATGATTTTGGTTTAAGACATCAAGTACATTGTTAAATCTTTTCAAGGTAACTAACCTTTACTATAAGATGAATTTCAAGTACCGAGACTTATCCTGATTCGTGAAGCATGTGGATTGTCGTTTAGTTTTTTTTATTTATTTTTTTAGAAAACCTGTATATGTATTTTGAGAAAGTGTAATATTCTTTTGCCCTAGTGTGGGCATTGTCCATGAGATATCGCTTTAGTTTTGTACTTGATAACTCATGGAGAGTATGGTCTCACGGGAGAGATAGATTAGTTATACTCTGATATTATGACAAGATGTATATTCATTGGATTGTAATATTCCGCTGTATTCTGTTTAATTATAGTGTTTGTCTACGTTATCAAATCTAGTGTTATTTGGGACATGACACCTTAAGTCATTCACGCAAGTTTGCAGGGAAGTTCTTAGTAAGATTGTTAGGATTGCTAACATGTTGATTTAGTGAGATTGTTGTATTCTAGAAGCGTGTTGCTTTGCCAACTTGATAACAAGCTATTTGGGTATTGGGGGCAATTGTCACTTAAAAACTGGTTATAACATGACTCAGAGTCACTTGTGGATCGATCTAATTTCTTTTCCTGAAAACATTTTCTTTCAATTTTTACTCTTTTTTTCCGAAAGCACCGTATTTTTTGTCTTAATATATGAAAAAAATATAAAACATGTGTTGCATTTACATTAAGCGTGTCAAAATTTAT
>BRYE01000022.1:14429853-14437353 GCA_030159115.1 Actinidia arguta var. hypoleuca
CGGCGATCCACGCCGCCTTCCCGGTGCTCTTCAGGAGTCGCTTCGCCACGTAGGCCGCGTCCGCCGCCGCGCGCTTGCCGTGGTACACGACTGGCGACTGTGACACGCCGCTCGATATCCGAGAGAGGATGCCTTCGCTCTCGCTGCTGCTCGATCTGCTCAGAGAGGGGCGCTTTCCACCCTGAGACGCCATGAGAGAGAGAGAGAGAGAGAGAGAGAGAGAAGGGGGTCGGATGTGTGTAATATATACGGAGAGAGAGTATGGGGGCGAGATTTGGACCCTAACAAAGAGAGATTGCTGGACACGATGTATAGGACGAAGCCTAGCGTTATTACTCTGTACACCCACCAAAAATGAGCTTTTTCTTTACGACACCGCCCAGGCTACAGGCATCCAACCAAATCGAAAGGTCATGTTGGGCCGAAGCTTAAACACCCCCTGTGGCCCAATTGGGATGGACCGAGCTTCAAATAACTAGGCATTGGTCCTACCTGAGAAGAGCTCGGGCCAAGGCTAGGCCCGTTTTACACCCTACATAAAATAAACGAGTCCCATCACATATAAATATATACTGTTCCTGTATTGTACAAAATATAATATTTCTAGCAAAACTTAATATTGAGTTCAGTGGTGATATCATATTTTGTGGCGTTAATCATACAAAAAGTAAAGTCTAATTTTGGCTAGCTAATCTAGCTTGTTTCTTTTCGTTTTTAGTAGATTTTTTAATCATTTGGAAACAATCTTATGTTTTTCTATATCCTCTTGGTGAAAGGAGTCTAGTGTAAAAATTATAGTCTAATTTGAAACCAATTCTTATAAAATTATGATCAGTTAAAAAAGTTTAGTAAATACGAAAAAAACTTGAAAACTAATCTGTATTTCTCTTTAACCGTGGACGACAAATGAGTTTTTCTATTACATGACGATATCACCACATGATATCATCGTTTTATCCAATATTTATTTTATTATCCTTTTTCCTACAGTGGCTTAGGCCCAATTTGGCCAACCTACTTTCAATATTTTTTAACTGGTTTAGTTTTCAAGTTTTTTAGTATTTAGTAAATAAAAATTTATTTTTTGATAAAAAAATAATTTTTTTTCCTGTTAATATGAGAAAATTTTGAAAATATTAAAGTTTCGTACAAATTTGGAAAAAAATCATTGAATAAAAAAATGGCTAATTTATTGAATAAAAAGTAGTGATTTTTTTTCCCGAATTAGATGATATTTGTTTTACATTTTTAGACTCTTGTTGTCAGAGAAGCCGAAAAATTATATGATTTTGGTAAAATAATTAAAAAAATTTAACTAAAAACGTAAAAAATTAAAAATCAAAATAGATAAAAAAAAATGTAAAAAAAAAAGAGAAAAAAACTTGGTCAAGGTTTAATGACCTAGAGGGAAGAGCGTAGAAAACAAAAAGAAGAGAAGAGGGCAAAGTGCAAACGAAACCTTTGAAACTTGAGGGTGCCGTTTAGAAAACGTATACGATTCCAAAATTGAGGGCTACAACAAGTGTATTCCAAAAAGACCCAACGCTGCCAAGTACTCCCCATTGACCTCAGCTGTATAGATTTCAATTTGATGTTGATTCCTTCAACAAATAACTCTCTCTCTCTTTCTTCAATTCAGCAAAAGGCAAGAACTTTTTGACTCCAAAAACCAGTGGAACCCACCATTAAACATTCACATATTCAACATGTTTTGGGTGTTTTGACGTCTTCTTTTCAAATACCTCTGACCCAGAAACCCAAACCTCTTCATATCGTTGTTTCCTAATATCAGAATCATCTGCAACAGCAACTAGCAAGATCAAATCAAGTGGGTGTTTCTTGATTTTGGTTTTTGTTTCTGTTTCTGTTTTTGTTCTAGGATTTGCTCTTGTTTTTTTTTTTTTTTGCTGAAAACAGAATTCAATTGTGTTGTTTGTTTGATTTTGGAAAGTGTATCCAAAGGTGAAGGTGAGGGAACTAAAGGAAGATGATCATGAGGCAATATCTTGGCCTCCCTTGGGGGCTTTTGAATCTCTCTCCATAGATGATCTTAATTCTTCAGGTAAAAATCTCAGTTTTTTTTTCTTTTACCTATTTGAACAACATGAAAGTTCAATTTTTTCATTCCTTTGGTTGTTGAGTTTGACTTGTATGTTTAGGTATTAGAGCTTCAAAACGAAATTATTTTGCTTTGATGATTGATGTAAATGTCTTGTATTGGAAAAATCTAAGTTACACTATAAATAATTGTGGTATATGTTACGAAAATTATGGGATATATTATGATAGGTTGCGGTGAATGTTATAGAGTTCGAATGTTAAAAATTGTTATGAGACTTGGTACGCATCATTGTTGTTTTTGTTACGAGTTTTTGTGATTAAAAAAAAAAAGTTACGATGCATTGTGATTTTTGTTTTTATGATAAGTTGTGGTGTTTGTTACGGACCATTATGATAATATTATATGCATGATATGCATCATCTTGGTTAGAATCTTCCATCGAGGTGTTTTGAATAGTATGTGTTATTGATTTGCTGTTCTCAAAACTTGTTTTTTTTCATTGTTTCTCACCCCGTTTGGGATAATTTTCATCCGTGTTGGATTATTTTTGTCTTTAGTAAAAAAAAATTATAATTATTTTTTTACTTTTCCGAGTTACTTTTTTGTAAAAAAATTGGAAGAATATAAAATAATTTTACAAAAAACCACTATAGATTCTAGTGTCTTTTTATACTTTTTTTTTTACTTTTCCGGCAGAAAAACCATTTGGATTAATTCGTTTTAATGTTTTTTAGTAACAAATATTAAGATTAAAAAAAGTGTTTACTAAATACGAAAATAATCCTAACACGGTTGCAAAATATTCCAAACAGGATGTGTTTTTGGGGTGAAGTGATGATCAGGGATAAAAATACTTTGGGTATACTTTGCATACTCAGTTTTTGGTGACTGCTATGCTGTAAGCTTATTGCCAAAATTGGTTTAAATCTGTACTTAATGTCAATTGTTTGGTGGTAATACCCAAATCAATTCAACTCAGTAGTTTTTTTTGGAAATCATTGGTCAGATCAGGGACAAATCCAGGATTGTAATTTTGGGGTGGCGAAAAGTTATGTAACCCTAACTGAGGAATTTTGGGGTTTGAATCCTTATAGTTTTGAAATTATCATTATACTATCCTATTAAATCTTTTTGAAACTAATATTTATTATGTCTTTTGAAAACTTACCGTTACCATGTAAATATAACTTGGTTCTTGTAATGTTCTATGCGATTGTGTGGCCGAGTCCTAACTTCATTGCACGTTTTAACTTCTCCAATTCACTGTTCTAAACCGTAAGCTTCTTTGCTACATTTAGTTTTCATATAAAAGCCTCAAAGAGTTAAAAGGAAAACAATGTTAAACAAAGGGTGCTATGGACAACACACACAAGTACACTTGCTTACACAAGGCGAAACTATAGCTAGTGAAGATTTGAAGCATTTCCAAAAGAAAATTATATTAATTTCCATCTTCAAGCAATGAAAGTGTCTATTGTTAATTTAAGGCAAGTCTTCAACAGTAACAATACCGCATAAGTAAAGCAGCATTGACACAGCGATTTGTTATAAAACACTATTTGCATACCTATTGGTGCTTTAATTTGTGCTTGAATCTTTTTGTTTTTCTCTTAAAGTTCCGTTGTTATTTTCAGTTACGGAATCCGAAGACGATACACCACCATCTGTGGTGAGAATTCCGAAGTTTTATATCCCCACTTCAGCCATTCCTGTGATTCCTTTGTCCAAAGGTTTCATCTTCAATCCATATGATTTCTGGGCACAAATTTCTTATAGTCTTATGGCTAAGTGGACTCTCTTTTAAATTAGCAGGAGAAGGCATGAGCAGCAACAAAAAGACAGCTGTGGAGGACAGTAATCCGAATATTAGAGCTTGTTCGATCCTGCGGCCACGTGCTGTCTTGTCAAGCCCCGGTACTTCGTTTGTCACTATTTATGTTTTTGCTGTTGTTGTCCTTACATGAAACTCGGGGATATGTGTCCACGTGGCAAAGTATTCATACCTTTGCATACTTCGATTTTATTGAGTAAAATTTTGCTAATAAGGTGTGATAGAGATTTTTTTGCATAATTGGGAGTTTTAGGCAAAGTTGAATAGCTAAATATGTTATTGGAGTTAATGTTCTACTACACATGTCAGACTCAAATCACATACCCGTGCCCATGTGTCAAGCACTCAAGTGTCCAACGCGGTTACTTCAGCATATTTAGAAGAGTATAACATTGGTAGTGGTCTACGTTACATGGATTCGAGTACAGGTATCGGGTGCTTGTTCAATCGTCAAAGCCTCGTAAAGTTAAATATTAGGATATTGGTTTGTGTCCCCATATACATACTGAACACTTATTGTATTATATATCGTACGATAGTCTTAGATAAAGTCGTAATTTATTTAGAAATGTACTTAAAATCAAATGAAATAAGAAAAATATGAAATTTCTATATGTGAAAGATTTGCTTTTCTAGCTAGTTTGAGTATTTTTTCCCCTTCAAATACCATATTGTGCATGAAATAATCTAAAGCACCTTGTAAACTCGGTTTACATTACAAAGTAATATAAAATATACTACGAAATTTAAATATTTTGTAGTATTCCCATGTCCTTGACATAAGGATTTGATGAATTCCACACTTAAGACACATATCCATACTTGACACAGGACCTGACTGAGTCCATGTAATATAGGTGGAGGAATATATGAAGGGGAAGGGAAAGAAAAAGATAAGGAAAAGATACGAAGACAATGCCGTGAAGCAGCTCATTAATTCTTTAATTTTTCCTATCATTTTGTTTCAAACACAGGCTAAAAGTTCTTAAGTATTTCTTTCCAACATGTAGACTCTTACTCTCTTGCTCTGATAGTCCAAGTTGCCAACTCAATTTGCATACTTATATTGTTTCCAGATAACGATGGGATGATTGGAAGCAGAAACAAGGCTAAACCAGAACTACTTTCGGGTTTGAAGGATCATAATTTGTGTCAAAACAGACATACCCAATGCAAGGTTGTACCAAGACAAAACGCTGTCAAAACTCCCACAAAAGAAGACTCCAAGGAGGCTGCTGACCATAGAACGAATCTCAAATCGAAAAGAGGCCCCATAAGCCGATCCAAGACACACGCTACCCATCAAAAAGGAAAACCCGACCCTATTTATATTTAAACACTCAATAGTTTGAATTAGACTAGAGATCGGCCTTTTTTGGGAGAGCTCTCACCTATCCAGAGGTTATTTTTATAAAATACTACAAGCATCGGTATTGTACACCACCATCTTCCATCAGTTTTTTGTGAGCTTTCATAAACGTAGTTCGTTTTGAAGGCGTACTACCTCTTACGAAAATCTTTGAAGAGTTTTTTTGTTTTTTACATGTAAATAACTCTCAGTTTCGTTTCTAATGACATGTTTAACTATGTTTTTGTAAGGTTATAAGAACCGGCCTTAATGGCGTAACTTAATCAGAATCATTTCGACACTAATCATGAGTTACATGTAACTTTCAAAAACTTTAAGAACAAAATAAATTCTTCTAAATAGTTTTTGGAAGGACACAATTCATGGCATTCCATGTGACACTGTTTCTTTGAGGCATTTCATCGAACAGGTTTTGGGCCTCTTCAACATAGGCTATTTCTCATGTACCTTGTGAATTTAGAGTTCAATGCTTCAGGTACAAAGATGTGTGAATTGTATAGTTCTTTCCTGAAAATATTGGGTACAGGTTTTTGGTGAGTTTGAATGATGAAGTGAGAGGTGAACAACATACTGCACCATTGGTTGAAGTTCAACCATCTACTGGTAGTTGAAGTGAAAGTAATATATAGACATAGAACTTTTCATCAACCTCTTTCTAAAGTTAAGTGGCTAATTTTTTTCGGTCACACAGAAAACTTACTGACGATACAAATTATTCATCTTTTATAACTCGCAAAAATAATTATTCATGCAAAAAAGCACGTTAATCAAATATCGGTAATTGCATGACCAAATTATTTTTTTGTAAGAATAACAAATATATTTTAAAATTGACCGCCTATTTTTCAAGATAAATATAACTATCAATCTCTAAATTAATTTAATATTTTGCATGTACGATCTTTTCAATATACTTTGAAAGATACCTTTCGAATTACTAAAGTGGATCTAGAGTAGGCCCATATCTCATCAACTTTACTCAAGTTTAAATCTTAAACTTTAGAGAAACTTGATCTTAAAAAACACTTGAGCTTCATTTCAATAGCGTGTATATTAAAATTGAAAGCATTTGATATTGTTATTAAAAAATAATATATTAAATTTAGATTTAATGAGTTTATATATATACAATTTTGATTATTAAGTTTAAGAGATTTACAACGATGAATTTATAATAATTGTTTAATAGTAGTAATTTAAAATCATTCATGTTATTTACAAAAGTATTCTGTTGTTTGGTTAAATTTTTGTCTATTTTCTATTTTTATGTTTTATAAAACACCAAAAATTATTTGGTTGATGATTTAAATTAATTTTTTTTCATTATTTTTGAAAATAACTCATTTTAGCAAGAATTAATAATTTTAAAAAGGGCAAATAATAAAAGAATGAGCGCATGTTAGTATAATCGATGTGGAGGATGTTCATCCGGATACTAAAATGCACTGAGATTTGGCGTCTACAGTGCGCCTCAACACAGCCAGCCGTAACTCGTAAGCTAAAAACCAGCGGCGAAGAGCGTAGCAGCAGCGCACACACAAAGGCTCCTCTCTCTCTCTCTCTCTCTCTAAAATCTTCATAGTTTCTCTCCAAATCTCAAAAATCCTATCGTTTCTCTGAAAACATCTCTTTCTCATCCTACATTTCCTACGTTCTCTCCCTGGAAAACAATTTTTGTGATCTAGGGTTTTTGGTCATTTCAGATCTTGTATCCCATTTCCGATCTAGGGTTTTGATTGGGGTTCAAGGGTTTTAGGGTTTGTCCCTTCGCTACATCTATGGCGACTCCGTTTCACTTCCCCGTAACTGCGGCTCAGGTACTCCCTCCCCCCCATCTCTAAATGCAAGGCCATATCAGATCCTTTCTCATTATTGTCATGAGATTTGAGTAAAATTTTTTACAGAAAGCTTCACCTAATATGGTGCATTTCAATCCTTTTTTTCCCACCAAATCTTTTGAAGAAGTTATCAACTTATCCCCAAAACCACTTCTAATCATTTTTTCTGGAAAAAAACTGTCCCCAATCCTTGTTTTTTTTTTTCTTTTTTAGATTTCATCAGATTTGAGTAGAAATGTGACCATTTTAAATGTGATGAAGTTGATTCATCCTTGATTTGGTGAAAAACCTGATTCTCCCTTGATTTGATACGAGTTTTATGAAAGGATTGGGGCTCTCTTTCCCCCTTTTTCATGAAATCTAAATTTGATGAATTATTGGAGATGCCTTAAGTATGTAC
>BRYE01000022.1:14459853-14462353 GCA_030159115.1 Actinidia arguta var. hypoleuca
TTGACCGTCGGAAGGCCGTTTCTCAAAAACAGCTTCGACGACAGGTTTCATTGTTCTTGTGCTTGCAGGTAGGGCGCCGCTGGTTAACTGGACACAGGATTGAAACTACCTACGCAGCTGTACAACCGTTGCGGGTGTTTATCCTCGATTTTTTCTCCTCTCAATCAACAAACAAGAATCCCACTCCAACTTAGTAGGTCAACTGTTGGGTACCGTGATTTGATGGAAGACGAGTACCTGCAACATCATGCCCATCCTAACAATTATACCAGCCCAAATCCGCCAAGATCCAAAGCCTTTATTACGACGCTCACGAAGCGAGCGTAGCGACCGCAGCTCCATTTTTGGGGTGGATCGAAAGAATGGGCCTCTCAAGAAGTCTAGTTCATTCCTTCGTGTTTCAGAGTCCACCCATATACCAAAAGGAAAGAACAAAAAAGGGAAGGCAAGTTCTGTAATAAGTGGTGCAGAATTCACAGAAAAACCAGAAGAGAAAGGCAAAAAGTGGAAAGCAAGCTCATTGATCCATGGTTCCATTGTTAGCAAGGACTCCCACAAACCAAGTGCAAAAGTGTAAAGCCTCCTAATTCTGATCCACCCAAAGAAAAGGTTCCCAATGGCCCAACACCTAAAAAAGAGGCCCCCACAACAACATCCATTGGGAAGCCCATTTCAAAGTTGAGTGGGCTTGTTTTTTTGGGCCCAAAAGGATCCTCCATAGTAAATGGCAAATTCATATATAAGGCTCCACCAAAGGCCCATTCTTTTGGGTCCGAGTCGGAAGTGCGCTAATCACCGTCAGAAGCGTCTGCAGATAGGGAGAAGGAAATGTACCCGTTGGACGACAATGAGAGCTCCGTGTTGGATAGTTGGAGCTCATGGAAGTGTTGGAATTTTGGTATGAATGAAGTTGAGTGTTGATAGGTCTCTCACTTGTAGAAATAAAAATTCTTTTGAAGATAAACTCCTCCTATCACAGTCTAACTGATGGTATTTGGACGTATGTGGTCTAGTCGTTTTATTTTAGGAGAAAGACGCCGGTGAAGTCTACTAACACCCTTGATAGGCGGCGAATTTTTTTAGAAGACTGCATTGGCATGGTTTGTGATTGGAAATTTAGTTTTTATTTTATATACAATTGCTATCAACGAAAATTAATTTTTGAAATTCTATGTTTGTCGTAGTTTTTTCAAATAGGAGGGCTACGATCATAGTTTTGCTTAATGCAATGAAAACTTTTATAAGTAAGGTCTCGCTTGAGCAAAGTTTATTTTATAGTTTTTGACTAATATAGCTTAATTTTTTTATAGCTACTTGGGCTAAGTTTATTAACTGTACGATTAAGTTTTTTAGAGCAAAAATTAGAATAATTATATGAGCAGAATTAAAATTACGAAACAAACTACGTACTAACCTTATTACATAAATACCAAACGAGAATAAAAGCCAGCAGTAGATTAAAATGATCGGTTCTAATCGTGTCATTACAGTTGAGGTGAGATCCCCGTTATGATCACATCAGGATGTTTTGTTCATGCTACATTAACAACATACGTCTACTTCAGTGAAAAATACTCATTTCATGGAGGAATGGACTGTTGCATTCCAAAGCCTAAGACTTGGTCAGAAGAAACCTCGTCCGGCCATTTGACATTTTATTTGCAGATATGAAAATGCTGGAATAAATACTTACATTAATGTGATTTAACGTCTTCACTGACCTAATTCCTGTAGTATTTACTCAATGAGTTTGTTACTGGTCTATTTTTATAATTCGAGCCATTAATTTTATAATTTGATGACGCTGATGTTATAATTAATGTCGGTGAAAATTGTGACGGAGACGATAATGATGACATTAAAAATAAAAGACGTAAAAAAACTTGTGAATGATTTTTTTTTTGAGTATTTCAATGTATTCTTAATAAATTCTTGAATAAATTTTTTTTTTTATTATTTTAATAAATTCTTCTCATACTATGCATGTTTGCTATATATTCATAACTCGTAAAATGATAAATTTATCATTTCACAAAATAGTATAGTAATGAGTGATAAATTTATCATTAATTTTACATAAAAAAAGACTTTGATAGCAGGGAGGAAGACTTTGATACACGATTTCGTTTAATTTCTTCGATAGCTATGAAGAAGATTTTGACACAAGATTTCATTTTACTTGCAGTTTCCTTACCATTTCCTTGCCGTGTGACAATGTCTAACTAACTGAAAATTAATCAACTTATATTTTATTTTACTTGCAGTTTCCTTACTGTTTTCCTAACGTGTGTTCGAAAGAAATACATATTAATGATTTAATTTTCAATTAGTTAGACATTGTCTTCGCTTACATAGAGCAATGTGGTTTGACTTTCTTTGTACTTGCCTCTTCTCAACTCAAGGTATAATAATCTATTTTTTTTTTCTTTATGCTTAGTAAAAAAAAATCTGATTTTTCGCTTATAAGAAAATGTATAACATTATGAAGTTTGATAGCCAA
>BRYE01000022.1:14482353-14487353 GCA_030159115.1 Actinidia arguta var. hypoleuca
GTGTAACTCGGAAATTGAGACCTTAAATCATTTGCTCCTTCATTGTAGCTTCTCCTGGAATATATGGTCCAATTGTATGCAGTGGTGGGGTCTGGAATGGGTTTGCCCTCCCTCTCTCTTTGATCTGATGGTAGTATGGTTTTCCAATCCATTGATTGAGGTGGAAAAATGTTGTTGGGCAGCGATATTCTACGCGACGATTTGGTCGATATGGAAAGCGTGGAACAATTTGATATTTTCAGCTACTCCAGCAGTTAAGAGAGAAATTTTTGATTTAATCAAATTTCGTGTTGCTTTTTGGGTCAAGGTTCGTTGTAATCTCAAGGACTACTCAATCACTGACATTTACCGGAACTTACAGGGCATTCGGAAGCTAAGGAGTAAAATTCCATAATTAATATGTATTAAAGACTCTTAGCTTTTGATTTAGTGTTATTTCATTGTGGAGTAGCTTTTGGTTGGTATCTCTCCGACCATGCTACGTGCTACCATGAAAGGTGATTTTTTGTATCGCTCATTTTGGATGGGTTCATTGTATTTTTATTGAAATGTTTCTCTGCCGATCAAAAAAAAAAAAAAAAAAAAGTTTGGAAGACAACTATGCAGTGGGGTTTCTCTGGGTTTCATTGGCTCAAGGTTTCATGTTCATATTCTTAAAGGAGCAAAGAGAAATAGAAACATGATGGAGTGCACAATTTAGAAACCCATTTTAAAAAGGGATAAGAAAAAAGGGAGATTATTGGGTGCTCTTGGAGCAATGGCCTACATCATTACATATACATACGTTGGTCACAATCTTGACAAAAAAGCAGTGGATCCTTCTATTTAGATCAATCATTTTAAGGTTAGAATGCCACTAAAATTTACTCTAAGAGCACTAAATAAATTTTCCATAAAAAAAGAGTAGTACCGGAATACAAATTAAATAAGAATTTTTTTTAGAATAGTAGTAAGTTGAAGGAATATTATGGATTCAGTAGTGGCCTGACACAATTTAACATTTGAGCATTCGAGAAGTGTTAAATGATATGGAAGACATGGAACCCAAATTTTGGCCGGATGATTTTATCTCCTTCAATGGAACGACACCGTTTTGGGTGCAAGTCAACTTTGCCTAGAGTGCAAGTTTTTGTTTAAAGTGATATACTAATATGTAATGTTCTATTACTACTGTATAAGTTGCTAATGAATTTTTTCAAAAGTGCAAGTCAAATATGGTTAGCATATAAGCTAATTAAGGTTAGGGTAGAAGTTTTTATTATGAGGTGTCCTAGTATGTAATGTTGCTAGTTCCATTAGTTCTATCACCTATTTTGCAAAGTGCCGGTGAACTTTTTGTCATGAGTTGTTCCAGTTTGTTCTGTTATCCAATGAACTTTTCCAAGAGTCTAAGTTAATTATGGTTCCACGACAAGTCAAATATGGTTAGAGTACAAATTTTGAGAGTGAGATTGAGCTATTAGTCCCATGGAGCCTCACTTTGACCACGTTTTAATATAAAAATTAAACTCTGAACTATTAATCTACTTAGATTGTTAATTTTTATGCATTAATTTCCTTGCTATTTCCTTACCGCGATCCTCGAACTTTCTTTATAGTTGCCTCTTCGATCTCAATGTATAACAATATGAATTTTTAATATATTTTGATTACGTTTGATAACAATTTTTTAGGGTGGTATTAGACTATTAGTCATGTGAGGGTACTATAATCATATTATAGTTAAAAAATTAAATTCTTGACTAATAATCTATTGGGACTGTTAATCCAAAAAAAATAAAAAATAAGAATTAATTCCATAGGAGGTCGGTATTACTGATCCAATCCAATGAAACTATTAATCTAAGAATATTGAAATTAAATTGCAAATTTTATTAAATTAAAGTTTGTTATCAAACATCGTATTTGTTTGAAAAAGATGTCTTTGTTTCTTTCCACTTAATTACAATAAATACTATGCAAGTTTAGTTCACCTAATTACTAGAAATACTAGCCAAGTTGCTACTTAGTTTATCTTTTCTTACTGCATAATTTGCTATTCAACTAGATGACATATTACTAAAAAGAATTAATACTATATTGATACCAAACTCAAGTAGAAACATATTTAAAGGAAGCAAGCAGGAAACTAAAAATAATAAAACAAATATCAACTGAACAAGTCTAACTCTGACAACAATTTTGAAAAGGTCTGCTTTGTACTCAAAGAAAAACCCATGAATATTTAATTAAGAAAAAAACTAAGTGCACAGAAAATATGCTAGAAAAAGAAAACAGATTTTATAAATACACAGATTTTATAAGTATAGTTAAAATTCAAATCATGATTTTGGAATTTACACTATGAACGTATCTGAGTCAGGCATGAATTTTTTTTGTTCATGTTTTTTACATTTTTTCTATTTCAATAGTTTTTCTCACCAATTAAACAAGTTACTAGCAAAATGAAACTCCAATCAGTTGGGAACCAAATTTCAAGACCCAATAAAAAATACATACAGATTAAATCAGAATTTTTTTTTTCGTGAAACCTTATACTGCGAAATTAAAGTTATACCTGCGAGATCTCTCTGACTTCATCTTAACTAAATTTCAAAACCGAAATTCGAAGCAAAACGAACAACGAATACGAACTCGATTTGACATCGCGATCTTCTACCATATTCCTTCCGTGTGTTATGATCACAAATAGAGAGTAGGCTCTAATACGTGATTTACTTCGCTCTCGCTCTATACGAAATCATATATAGATACATGTGTGTGTGTATATATATTTTCAAAAAATCTGAATGTGTAAGCTACAAATGCGCGCGCGCGTAGACACACACACACACACACACACACACATATATATATATATAAGCGACGGTAATGACCTTTGTTGAAATAAAGGCTTTGTTAGCTAAAAAGCAAACTATGAGGGGGTTGAAATAGGTTTACTAAAGTTTAATAGCCAATTAAAATTTTACTCAAAACTTATGCAATCAATATACTCCTAATTAAAACAAGTGCATAAACAATTTAAGAGAGAAGGGAGAGAGAGTGCAAATAATTTATAGTGGTTCCAAAAATCTCGACCTACGTCCACTCTCCAAGCTTCTTCTTGGAATTTCACTATCTTCAAGCTTATAGGTGCTTGACAATCTTCAAGCACTCTTTTAGTCTTCAAGAGATTTCCTCTCTTGGAATCACACAATCACTTATAATGATCTTTTTAACAAAATACAATAGTTTGAACCAACTCTATGCTCACACTCTAGATTAATAATAAATACAATGAAACCCTTGTATCTAGAGTGATCTAATATTCTTGATCTTAATCAAGCTCACAACGAATGCTTAAAGGATTGAAGTGATGAATACAAGTATGTGTAAGAATTAATAGCACCTCAATACCTCTCCAATAACCTCAAGGTTTGTTTTTACAAGTCAAAGAAAGAGTAGAGTCGTTATAGCATTAAATGCACTAATCTAGTCATTCTGATTTAATCTCAGTCGTTGGATCTTTGATTTGGATTTGTTCTATTTTGATTTCTTTGACTTCAAATGTACTTCTTGAATTCGGCTGTGCCTTCTGAACTTCGGTCGTGCCTCTCTGAACTTTAGTCAACCAAAGTTTACATTCGGTCGTCAATGAACTGAAATTTCAGAGAGCAGGTTCGTTCAATAATTCTAATGTTTTTGAAGTTCGACTGAGCTTTGTGTTGGTTCGGTCATGGCCTTCTAACTTCGGTCGATCGAAGTTCAACTTGGGTTGTCCATTCACTGAGATTCTAGTGAGCAATTTTCATAATTGTCTTTGTTTCTTCAAACTTCAGCTGTGCCTCTCAGGGTTCGATTGACAAGTTCGGTCGATTGAATTTTTGATAGCAACAACTTTTGTGCTGTAAACTTGTCTAGTTCATGTCGTTGACTAAGCAATTTGAGTTTGAGCTTTGAACTTATTCTTTTACCTCCTTCATATGCTCAATTACATTATAAATATGACTTGTGTAGAGTTTTATTTCTCACTTTAATACTGAGTAAGCCTATTTTCAGGATTACCGTTGTTTTTCTTTATTAACAATGATTTTCAATAAAAGTTTAGACTTGACTTTGCTTTTAACAATTGTAATCATCAAAATCAAAAGCCTTTATTTCAATAGGCTTATTTGATTTTGATGATTAAATTTGTTAATAACAAAGTTAAGTTTAAACCTTTGATGAAAATCCCATTGAGGAAGAAAAAATAAATTCACACATATTAAACTCAAAATGGTCGTAAATAAGGTTATTTTAAGATGAAAAACACTTATATAGATTGATAAAACGACTTAGAATTACAAGAATTAAATTAACTAGTTCACATTCGTAAAGGCAAACAACAGTGGTCTAAAAGATAAGATTACATATGTTTAAAGAAAGAATTTAAACTCTCCACAAGTCATAATCAATATTATTATGCATACAAAAGTGGTAAAAGAGTTAAATCAATACTTAAACTAAAATTGGATAGTTAACTCCTTGAACTGCTAAAAGATCAATGCCTAAATTGCTCTTGTCATAAGTTCAGTCGATCGAACTTGTCGACCGAAGGCTGATAAAACACAATTGAACTATAACAGACAAAATTCTTAACATAATTGATCACTAAAAATATAGTGCAATAATGACCGAAGTTCACATTCGGTCGACTGAATGTCAAAGAAAGCACAACCTAATTAAAATAGAGGACAAGGATTCTTACTAGAAAAACTTATATTTGGTCGACCGAAGTTAGAAAAAGCACAATTGAAGTTAAAAATGAGCAAACAAAGTGCTCTCTGGAATTGAAGAATAATGTCGACCGAAGTTGATATTCGGTCGACCGAAAGTGAAAAACCCTCAACCGAAGTTCTAAATCCTTCAACAAATAAAAGAGCAAGCCACTGAAAATCTAGTGAAACCTCGACCGAACTTCAACTTCGGTCGACCGAAGTGTCTACCAAAGTTTGAAAGTTTTGATCATGCACGTCCAAACA
>BRYE01000022.1:14497353-14504853 GCA_030159115.1 Actinidia arguta var. hypoleuca
CAGTGGCGTCAATTGACCCAACTTGCCCCTATGTGTCTCCGCCACTTATTATTAACACTTTTGAGCTATAAATAATGTAAGAAAAATGCTAACCACAAGGAGCCAAAAGTGTATTGAAAATTATGAAAAATATATTGAAAAGTGTGAAAATGTATCAAAAAGAATAAATATGTATTGAAAAATTATTTTTTTTTTCATTTTAGGCGGTGGTTAAACAAGACCGATAATGTAATAACTAATAAATTGACTTTACGGCGAATATTTATTTATTTAATAAATTAAATAATATTGGACTCAAAATGTAGCGGAATAATATAAATCATTTATTTTGTGGGACTAAATAAAAGTTGCACTATCACTAGCGACAGAGTCATTACTAACATATAAAAATCTTAGAATTACAGATCGGTATAGTAAGAGCTTACATTGGATGACTTGTTCCTCGTCTTAGGTCATTAACTGAAAATACTTATCATGCTTACTCATATGCTGGACAGTCCGGTTAAAGAAAATAGTTATCTTGAGTGATGAAAAATCCCATTTTTGAGTTTCAGTTTTGTGATTGGGATTATTTGTTCGATCGGTACTAGTAATTTCTCATATGTGGTATATAATTAAAAAATCTCAGGGGAGGTGGGAGTTCTAATCTGGGATAATGGGATAACTGGGATTACCTTATAAAATGCTAAAACTACTACCATTGATTTAGTTATTTGGCCAATGTATCCGTATCTATGTCCTTAAAACCAAACGAGGGATAAACCCCAATGGGTTGATTAAGTAAAAATTTGACCACGATTAATAGACTTATTTCCAAGATTATTGGTTCATCCGTTACCAGGAATTCTTAGGACAAGTCCATATGGGGCCAGCTTTAATAGCAGCTAATACTAGTGTTATGAAAATTGGATCCTCTCTGAGTTAGGTGTGCTGGAGCAATTTTTAGCCCTTGTCAAATTCCATGTCTGTGCATATGTGTGTGTGTGTGTGTGTGTAATGCACATAATCATTTGAGTATTAAGTTTTCTT
Organism: Actinidia arguta var. hypoleuca; assembly: GCA_030159115.1. Taxonomy (NCBI): domain Eukaryota; kingdom Viridiplantae; phylum Streptophyta; class Magnoliopsida; order Ericales; family Actinidiaceae; genus Actinidia; species Actinidia arguta. The sequence goes on from BRYE01000022.1 coordinate 14,498,383, forward strand.
ATATTTGATAGCCAGATGTAGGTCAAAAATGGTTGATAAAGTGAGATTGAGATTGAGATTGAGAGAGAGAGAGAGAGAGAGAATGTGTGGGTTTGACCAAGGTGATCATGAGCTTTCGAGGTGGATATTGAGGACGGCGGTTGAGCAAGTGGTTCTCGGCGAGGATATAGAGAATGCAGAGATGGAGAAGGTTGCTAGTTATACGGAGAAGAGTGATCGCGTGGGTTAAATCAAGGGTTGAGATCTTATGCTGGGTATGTGGCAAAGCTTTGGGAGCGTGACTGAGGATGTGTTGGAAATGTGGTTTTGAACACATGAATTTTTTTGGCAATTTTGAGCCAAAATAGAAGAGGCTTTCAATAATTTTTTTTTATAAAAATAAAATAAAGTTGAAATCTCGTAAATGTGGTGATCGAAACCATATAAAAATTGTTCAAACTGATAAGGCATGAATGAAAAATTGTCCGAACTAATTGAATTAGTTAAAATGTGGTAAAACACTCGACCTTACATTAGTTGTTGAACCAAAAATTGTACGCTTGGTCTCGGGCTGGAGCCATGGGTCTGGCCCTGGCCCGTGGGCTCGTGGCTCTTGGGCACGAGTATGGGTTGGCCCTTGGTTTTGGAGGATGCAGGAGTCACTGGACATGCCGAGAGTCACTAGTTAGTAGCCGGTGAGTGAGCAGTCAACACCCTAGCAATGGGCGGTTACTGAGGAGGAGTGAATACCACAGTAACAGGTCTGTTTCTACCATCAACAGTCCCCAGTTATAGGGATTCATTATGCCATTACCACCACAGTAATGGGCATGTTACAGTGCAATTAACTGCTGAATGAAGGCCCTCTATATATACGGAGTCTTTCTTGGTTCACAACACACACAGAAAGCTCAAAGCACTACTCCCTTTAGTTCTGAGTCAGTCCACAGAGAGAGATCAGACACTGTCAGTTTGCCGGTCCAATTAGTGCGGTATTTCCATTGACCGGAGTTAGCTATTTTATCCAAAGAGGTGACGCTCTTCCACTCAATGCACCAATGAGGGGCAAATTAGCCCCAAGTAGATCGTGTGACACGAGACTCAGCTGGTTTGCAAGTTTTTGTTTGTTTTCCAGTATTTATAATTTTAGATTATGTAATTTGTATTTGTAATTTCAGATTTTGTATCTTCTGTTTCAGTTTCTGAATTTGTTTTGGTTAACCGGATGGGGACAGATGATCCCAGCCTCTATTTCTTGGATTCCATAGTAATTGATTTTACTATGCATGAGGTGAAAAAAAAATGTAAAAAAATACAGTGATTCATTTGGGTTTGGGACCTTAATGTTTTAACTCGCTTGTAGTAATTTCTCCCCAAAAAAAATAATTTTAAAATTGAACAATTTGTTTTCAAAAGATCAATTGCAGCATTGCAACATGCCCCTTAAACAAACGTAGTTTTCACTTGAGCCCTCGTATATACTTTTTAATTCAATTCAAAGGACAACTGCTTCAATTGATATTTTAGATGCATTTTGCTCCTTTTAAAGTACTTTATAGGAGCAGCATGTAAAAACCCTATTTTATAAGGAGAGGATTCGGGAAAATGTATGGTGATCGAGTGGACAATTGCACAACAGACCGTATCAAAGTTTGGAAGACAACTACGCAGTGTTTTCTCTGGGTTTCATTGGCTCAAGGTTCCTTGTTCGTATTTTTAAAGGAGCAAATGGCAATGGAAACATGATGGAATGCACAATTTAGAAACCCATTTTATAAGGAGTGGAAGGTAGATGGTGACGCAGTTGACACTTGCACAGCAGATCATATCAAAGTTTTGTAAGACAACTATGCCGTGTGGTTTCTCTGGGTTTCATTGGTTCAAGGTTTCTTGTTCATATGTTTAAAGGAGCAAATGGCAATGGAACCATGATGGAGTGCACGATTTAGAAACCAATTTTTAAAAGGATATCAGGAAAAAAAGAGGGGGGTGGGGGGTGGGTAGTATCCATATAAAAATTAAATAAGGAAAAATTTTAGAACGATTTAATGGCTTAACACAATTTAAATAATGTCTGAGCAGGCCGGAAGTGTAAAATAATATCAAAAATTTTACCCCCAAGTCAAATATGGTTGAGATACAAGTTTTTGTTGCGAGTGATATGGTCATACGTAATGTTTAACTTCTCCTTTGTAAGGTGCCAATGAACTTCGCTAATGGTGCAAGTCAAATATGATTAAAGTACAAGTTAAATATAGTTAGGGAGTAAGTTTTTATTTTGAGTTGTTGATGATTTAATTTTCAGTTAGTTAGACATTGTTTTCGCTTACGTATAGCAATGTTCTTGAACTTTCTTTGTACTTATCTCTTCTCAACTCAATGTATAACAATATGATAAAAAAATTCTTTATGCTCAATAAAAAAAATCTGTTCTTTTTGCTGATGAGAAAATGTATGACAATATGAAGTTTGATAGCCAAATTTCCTTCCCTTAATTACAAGAAATATTAGCCAAGTTAATTACTACTTAGTTTTTGCTTTCTATTGCTAGCAACTTTGCAAGTGCAAATTAGTTATTTAAGTTCATGCTATATCATGTGTTGTGGTATGAATCTAGGATGAGCAATCAACAATTAGAATTACTCGTAAGCTCATTAATGATCTCGGTATTGACATCGAGATAATGACTTCGGGGTGATGACCTCGGTGACATGTGCAAGAAAACGACGTTACCAGTTGGGGTGAGGCCACTACAAACTCTTCCGGCGTGGAGATGAGACCGAGGTGAACAGACTAAACAGAGTAAAGCATGAAAATAATAGAGTTAAGGCTCAAAGAGTGAGAATGCCATTACTCATTTACGATGGAGGGTGAGCGGCTTTTTATAGATGGAGATTGTAGAGCCCTGCGAGAGGATCATGGCGTAATCATCGGGAAACCAAGTATGAAAGGCGTGATCGAAGATTTCGGAGTAAAAGTAGAAGGATGCCAAATGGAGACAACACCATGAATATAGGAGATCTAGATGAGATGGAGTCTCGTGTTCATCACGTCTTCAAGGTGAAGGGCGAGGTGGACCACCTCGACCTTGAGTGATGTGAGGTCTGAGGGGAGATAAGGATGTCCGGGGAGACTAGATGAACCAAGTGGCAAACAAGATAGATGTTGATGACATGATCTTATTAGGCGATGCGCTCACCTCAAATCGTCAGCAAGTGAAAATTTTATCGCTCGTCATCATGGATTTCATGGATTATATATATAACTTACAAAAATTACAAGTTTGATTGGGACATTAACTTTGAAAAGTCTGGTTTGTACTCAAAGAGATCAAACCCATGAACCGATTAAGGAGAAAAAATTAATGGGGGCCCACCATGTGCCACCATGCATTTTCAATTGTTCAAGTTGTTTTAATTTCTCTTAACTAGTCTAAGAACACCATAGCAATGTATCAATCTTCTTTTATAACTCGATGTTCAGCTGAAGGACGGACTATTTCGGAGAATTAATTACACCATTTATTAACGGGGTAATCAATTAAGGAGAAAAAACTAACGGGGGACCACCATGTGCCACCATGCATTTTCAATTGTTCAAGTTGTTTTAATTTTTTTAAGCACTTAATTAGTCTAAGAACACCATAGAAATGTATCAACCTTCTTTTATAACTCGATATTCAGCTGAAGGACGGACTATTTCGGAGAATTAATTACACCATTTATTAATGGGGGATCTGATCTAAATCAGGGCAAAGACCCGTATAGACTAGCTCAACTCAGTAATTGATAATACATTGAAAGTTTCAAAACTTAAATCGTGAAATAAAACAAATATTTAAGTCTCAAACCTAGACCATTGAGCCAACCTCTGGTTTAACGTGTCGCACAATTTACTAACAAAAGAAAGAAATGAATGAATCTTAAGCCACTCTTTAGAAACTCCCATTCTTAACCTCGAAAATCTATTAATAATCAATTTGAATTATTCAAAAATATCCATCGTAATTCACCGATAGAAACGTCTTATGAGAGCGGGATGGAGGAGTTGCTTAAGACCGATACCAATCATATGTCATCCAAAACCTCAAAACAAAAAATAAACCAATCATATTCCATCCAAAATCTAAAAAAAAAATGTTGGCAAGGAGGGTGTCTTTTTTATCTTAAAAAATTGTGCCAAATAGCTTTTTTTAGTTTTTTGCAACTTGTAGCTAAAAAAATAATTTTTACATATTTGACGTAACTTCACAGAAGCACTTATCAGCTTCTAACTTTTTGGGGATAAAAAGGCAGTTTTTCTTAAACACCTCAAGGGTACTTTCACAACATTTGCTATTTTGAATGGTGGGTCAAATAATTAAAAGACTTAAATGTCTTTATTACCTTGAAATAATCATAATCAAACCACTACAAGCATTATTTTGCATTAAATAAATAAATGACAATTTAGACAAGTTTTATTCCAAAAAACAATTTTACAGATTTTGCATTCAACACTCCATGACTGTTTAAATGATAATCTCACAGCTATACCAAATACTCTTATCTTAAAGTCAATAATTTACAAAAATTTCAGCACTCTTTAAAAGTTATTTTCTTAAGTTTGACCAAATATGGCCGTGTTTGTCATAACATGTGTTTCTATTTATGAACTAGAAACAACTTTAAAAATTAAAAAATATTATTTTAAATAATTAATTTTAATATAAGTTCATGTACAACAAACATGCTAAGAAGGAAAGCTCCAAATACAGAAAGAAAACACCAGTACAAAATTGTAGATGCCCATGTCTACCACTTGGTTGAGTGCCATGTCATATTATTTATATATTTTTAATGGAAAAAAATTCAATTTACTTACTTGTGATTTACCACATGTGCGGTTTACTTCCCTATCATTAGAAAATATTCAAATAACCGATATGTAGTTTACCTCTTGTACATTTTACTTTCTTATCATTAGTAAATATGCAAAGAGCCTCCTTGTGGTTTTGGATTAAATTGTAACCCCTAACTCCATTAACGGAAGTTCTAAAAAAAACTTTTGGGCAAATTACACATACCTCCATGTGGTATATTATATAATGCAATAAAAAGAAATAGACTAAGAATTCTAACATACTAGAAAAAAATTCTATTGAGAGAGGGCATGTGAACTCTAAAAGGCTTCTACTAAAATCATAGGTATTTGATATTTTTTCATCTGTAAATCTTAACCAAAATTTTAACTAAAATCATAGGAATTCTAACATATATTTTTTCATATATCTATTTATATGATATATTAATATAGAGAGTATCACATATGTATAGATAAATACATAGGTTTACATATCCATATCCATTTACAAGAGATATGTAATTTATCAATACTAGAGTTTTAAATGGTGGAGTTTGTCATAAGAGAGAGAAATAAAAATAAAGAGAGACGGAAAGTGATGAAGGGTAAATTAAAGTTTAAGGGGTAAATGAAAAACATAAATAGCTTAAGGAGGTAAACTATAAGTAATCCTAAATCAAATTAAGGGTTGGTGAAATACAGGCCTATTTGATTTTAATGATTAATTTGAAAATTGTATTAAAAAAGAAAAAATAATTATACATATGCTAAACTCACATTTGTCACAAACAAATCTGTTTTAAAAAGAAAAGAATTTTCAAAAATTGATAAATCAACTCTCAATCAACAATGGTCTTAAAGACAGATTAATTCTCAATCAGGGCAAGATTTGAAATTCCTAGCAAGTCATAATCAATGTCATTGAGCATATGAAAGAGGCAAAAGAATAAATTCAACACACAAACTTAATTTGATCAATCAATAACTTGAACTGATAAAAGAAACAAGTTTGAACTACTACTATCACAAGTTTAGTCGATCGAACTTGTCAATCGAAGATTAAAAGAAGCACAACCGAACTTCTTCAGGTTAGACCTTAACAGAATTGCTCACTGGTAAGCCAGCTGAACCACGACCGAACCTCACATTCGGTCGACCGAAGTTAGGAAGCCACAACCGAACTTGTATAAAGTTAGCCGAATGCTAGACAATCAAAAGTTCTTGACAGATTTGCTATCTGGAATCTTAGTTCATTTATGATCGAAGTTTACATTCGATTGATCAAAGTTCAGAAAGGCACAACCGAAGTTCAATTAGAAGACTAAGTTGCTCACTAGAAAAATAGCTCATCCACGACCGAAGTTTACGTTTGGTCGACCGAAGTGTGTTAAAGCCAAAACAAAACAACGGACTAACTCTCTCGTTTTGAAGAACAATGATGACCAAAGTTAAAGTTTGGCCGACCAAAAGTGAAATAGTCTACAACTGAAGTTGTAAAACCCACAACAGACAAAGAATGCAAGTCATTGGAATCCCAATTCATTCACGACCGAAGTTCAAGTTCGATCGACCGAAGTTTGAAAGTTTAATCTTGCACGTTTAAATCAAAGATCCAATAGCTAGGATTAAATCAAAATAGCTAGATCAGGT
>BRYE01000022.1:14524853-14534853 GCA_030159115.1 Actinidia arguta var. hypoleuca
TTTCCTTAAATGTAAAGGACAGGGTCAAAATAAGACTTTAATTTCTTCCATTTACATGTCAAATAGATAAACTGTAGATTTCCATTTATAAGGTTCCTACGCATCATTGCTCAAGAGACTAGAAAAAATACCTCATCCACTAAACAAAGTCTTAAAACCTAGAACTTAACTGTACTTATAAGTTGCATTAAACTCGATAACTAGCTTAAGAACTAAGTAGAAATGTATAGCCAATGAAAACTGATGAGGAAAAAATTCTCCACCTGCTGATAGACCGAAGTGGGCATGTCGCCAACAGTTTTCATGATCTATGTCGAATTCGCCTAGACTCCCCAAATGGTCTGACCACCTTTATAACACCACCTCGCATATGGGCTAACTCAACTATCTCGCTCGCCACTTTGAGCATGAGGCCAATGTGAGACTCCACTTCCTCCCAGACTCATATATTCACGGTACTATCTTCATATGGCATTTTTTCTCTATTTTTTACGATATCCTCGGGATCGCTTTCCATACTTAGCCTCTTGAGGACTACTTCGTGAACTTCTCGCACGGCTTTTCATTCTCTATCTATAAAATGCCGCTCACCCTCCACTAGGAAATGTACGAAACACTTGCATTCTCACTTTAAGAGCTCTGACACTTTACATGCTTTACTCTGCCTAGTTTGATCGCTTTGATCTCATCTCCACGCTGGAGGAGTTTATAACAACATCACCCCGTCCGGTAACGCTTGTTTTCTTGCGCAAGCTATTACCGAGGTCACAACCGATGTCAATACTGAGCTTGCAAGCAATTCTGACAGTTGGTTGCTCACCATCAAATTTCTACTACAATAGTTGGCGTTTGTGAGAACAACAGTTCCCAATATCCTATGCATCTGCATAGTTGCTAATTGCCTAGAAGAGTACCAGCAACCATTTAGATAATAGAGTACGACCAATGGCAAATACTAGTCAAGCTCTTGATCTTGAGAGCTTCCATCGTGAGATTCATGGAATTGCCGAATAGATCAGAATCATGAATGAGATCAATGCCCGCCTAGTACAGCACCTCGCCACGGACAATCCACTTCATGCTACAGCACTTGTTCCCCCAATAAGTTGACCAATCTCGTCGTTCTCATCGATCAGGCGACCGTGATTCTCAAAGTTGCCACAACGCTGCCAAGGGTACTCAACCAGGAGCCGGCAACACCAATCACCAAGTTTGCACTTCAAGCGAGGAAGGAGTCATGCTATGTCGAAGTCTCGGTCATTTAGCCGAACTCATGATACAAAGGGCGAGAAAATCAAGAGAAGAGGAAGATCACCTCGTCGGGACGACCAGGCACAAGCACCAAGATAAGTCCATCACCCAGAAGATTAAAGACCTGAATGCTCGTAATGATGTCATCAATACCGGTGCAAATGCCCTAGTTACTGTGGATGCCTTGATAAGGCAGACTGAGCCCCCTTTCACGGAAAGGGTAATGAGGGCCAGGGTTTCGTCCAAGTTCAAGTTGTCATCTCAGCTCGGGATGTACAGAAGAAAGAAAGATCCAATGGATCACCTGGACTCGTACAAAAACTTGATGACGTTACAAGGATACTCAGATGAGATGATGTGCGAAACCTTTTTGGCTACTTTGAAAGGGTCGACGAGGTCATGGTTTAGAAAATTATCTTCCATAACCATTGACTCGTTTGATGACGTGAGCAAGTTCTTTGTTGCCAACTTCATGAACTGCAAGGTAAGGCAGAAAAACGCTCCCACCTTTTCAAAGTCCACCAGTAAGATGGGGAGAGCTTAAAAGACTACGTCAAGCATTTTAATCAGGTTGTTCCTCTTGAGAGGGTTGGTCAAGATGCGAATAAAAAGAAGGAACTTGACTCCTGGTGAACAGACTATAGGGGCGAGGTAAAGAGTAAGAGGTCTAAACGAGATGCGAGAGGGTGAATTAATGAACGACATCCCCGAACTCCACCTCGCCGATCTGACTTGGTGTTGCCTCCCCTTAACACAACTGTAGCCCAAGTACTCATGGAGATCAAGAATGAAGACTTTATAAAGACCAACACTCTCAAGAGGAACAAGAATAAGTATTATGAGTTTCACAAGGACTATGTGCACAACACAGAGGATTGCTTCCAGCTAAAGGAACAAATAGCTGATCTAATCAAGAGAGGGTATCTAAGGAAGTATGTAGCTGATCGCCCATGTCCAGGCTCACCTGACAAGGGATATGTTGATAACAGGCCGACATCAGGTGACATTTAGACTATCCATGGTAGATTTGCATCAAGGGAATGTTCAAGTTCATCCTGGAAAAGGCATGCCCGAGAGGCGAATGGGCGAGTTGAAAAAGAAGTTTACAATCTCTTCACATCTATGAATGGAGCTCACCAGTCCATCACCTTCATTAATGAGGATTTAAGGGGCTTACATCTCCCCCACGATGATGCATTGGTCATCTCGGCCACAATTACTAATTTTAATGTTTAGAGGATCCTGGTTGATAACAGAAGTTCTGTTGATACTCTATTCATCTCGGCATTCGACAAGATGAAGATAGGGCGAGACAATCTTCACCCATTACACACACCCCTAGTCAGATTTGGAAGGAGCTCCATATATCCTTTTGGATGGATCAGGTTGTCCATGACCTTAGGGTAGGAGTCCCATCGGACTACTGTATGGCAGGATTTTATCGTAGTGGATTGACCATTGCCTTATAATGTTATCTTAGGTCCCCTCACCCTGGGAAAGATCAAGGTCATCACTTCTACCTATCACCTTATGATAAAGTTTTTTCCTTCAATTGAGATAGGAGAGGTGAGGAGCAACCAAAAAATTGCAAGACAATGCTTCATCACGGCCATGAAGGCCGACTTTCTTTCATAACCAAGTGCCAAATAGCAATTACAGATAGACGATGCCAGGATGGAGGCACTGAGGGACGAAGTGGAAGAAATTACTCATGTTGATGCCCGAGAGATGGAAAACACCAAATCTCTAAAGGAACTAGCTCCAATTTATATACATCCCGACTATCCAGATCGCCATATCATGATTGATACTGGATTGACTGAGGAGCTACAAAATGCCTTGGTGAATTTTTTAAAAAGAATCACAATGTGTTTGCATGGTCGCAAAGCGATGTCCCAGTAATAGATCCCCATGTCGCTGTTCATAAGCTATTCACTAACCCCAATCATTCTCTAGTTCACCAAAAGAGAATAAAGTTCACCCCTGAATGTTTGAAGGTTATAGAATAAGAGATGGCTAAGCCCATTAAGGCCAGTGTTATCAGGGAATCCCATTATCCAAACTGGTTGGTGCCGTCATCGCCCCTAAAAAAAGGGAAAAATAGAGAGTATGTGTTGACTTTACCAACCGGAATTAGGTATGTCCTAAAGACAGCTTTCCTTTATCCAAGATTGATATAATAATTGATGCAACGTCCAAGCATGAACTCCTTAGTCTAATGGACGCCTGCTTAGGGTATCATCAGATCAAAATATATCCCCCGACATATATAAGACTTCTTTTATCACGGAAAGAGGATTATACTGCTATAAAGTCATGTCTTTGGGATTGAAGAATGCAGGGGTGATATATCAGAGATTGGTCAATAAGATATTTAAAAAGATGATAGAGAAAATAATGGAGCTCTATATAGACGACATGCTAGTCAAAAGTCTCAAAGCAACTGATCACGTCGCCCACTTGGAAGAAACATTTGGTATCCTACAAAAACATCTTATGATGCTTAACCCCTCCAAGTACATCTTTGAGGTATCGTCAAAAAAATTCTTTGGTTTCCTAGTGACAAAACGAGGGATTGAGGCGAATTCATACCAGATTCAAGCTCTACTTGCGATGAACTCGCCCAGGAACATTCATGAGGTGTATCAATTAAATGGGCTAGTAGCTGCTCTTAACAGATTTATCTCGAAGTCAGCAGACAAGTGCTTGCCATTCTTCAAGATCTTAAGGAAGAATAAAGCCTTTGAATGGATAGATGAGTCCGAGATGGCGTTCCAATATCTGAAAGCGTATCTTGGATCACCTCCTCTACTCACAGTTCCTAACATGAGTAAGGAGCTCATCCTATATCTCTCCATCTCGTCAACAACAGTGAGTGCAATGCTCATCCGAAAAGAAGATAAAGTTCAAAATCTAGTATACTATGTTAGCAAGGTTCTCATAGGGGTTAAGACTAGATATTTGAAGATTGAGAAGCTCGCCTATGCTCTTCTGATCGCCGTAAGAAAACTTTGTCATTATTTCCAAGCACGTCCCATTACTTTACTGACATACCCTTAAAGCAGATTCTTCAACAACCTAATATCTCAGGCAATTACTCAAATGGTCTATTGAGCTGAGCGAGTTTCACATCAACTACCGACCAAGGATGGCGATCAAAGCCCAAGCATTGGCCAATTTTATAGCTGAGTTCACACATGACGATGCGCTAGATCCTGATGTAGAGACCCTGAAGAATAAAACTAAGAGGATGACCTCGCTAGGTGGAAATAATTCGTAGATGGGTCGTCCAACCAATACGGTTGCGATACGGGACTTGTTCTCCAAACTCCTTCAAGCGAGCAGATGGAGTATGCTATACGTGTCGGATTTAAATCCACCAATAACGAGGCTGAATATGAGGTTCTCCTTGTCGGACTAATGGTTGCAACAGAATTGGGAGTAGAATCCTTGGACGCCTTTAGTGATTCTTAACCGGTGGTAAATCAAGTGCAAGGGGATTACCTCGCCAATGATCTCCGAATGGTGGCTTATTTGGATGAGATGAAGACCATATCAATGAAGATCAAGGATTTCAAGATTCGCCAAATTCCCAAAGAAGAAAACAAGAAGGCAAATGCCCTAGCTAACCTAGCCTCAGCCTTTGATTTCATCTCAGACAGCATTATCTCCCTAGAGTTCTTGCCAAATCCTAGTATTAACGTTGCCAAAACCATCTGTCAAACTATATCAAATTCAACATGGATGGATGACATCATCTCATATCACAAATATGGGAAGCTACCATCAGACCAGCTCTAAGCATGACGGATCCGGTACCGATCAATCAAATTTTGCCTCATCCAAGGGACTCTATACAAGGTCTTTCTCGGGACCTCTCATGAGATGTCTCCGACCTAAAGAAGAAGATTACGTACTTAGAGAAATTCATGAAGGTATCTGCGAAAATCATTCTGGGGCTAGATCACTAGTTAGAAAGGCTATTTGTCAAGAATATTTTTGGCCTTAGATGGAATGGGATGCAATGATATTCACCATAAAATATGACAAGTGCCAGAGGTTCGCTCCAATAAGTCATCTCCCTCATACCGAGATGGTGCCTATGACCAGCCCATGATCGTTCACTCAATGGGGAATAGACATACTCAGACCTCTACCTCAAGCTCTATTACAAATGAAGTTTTTGATTGTTGCCAAAGACTATTTTACGAAATGGATAGAGACAGAACTTCTCGCCAAAATCACTGAGAAGAACACCAAGAATTTTGTTTGGAAAAACATTATTTGTCAATTTAAAATTCTCAAGGTTATCATTTCGGACAATGTAAGGCAATTTGACAACGATGGATTCAAATTATTCTACTCGGACATCGCCATCTCCAACCATTTCTCCTCGCCTGGTCATCCTCAAACAAATGGTCAAGTAGAAGTCACCAACAAAACTATCCTGAGGAATCTAAAGGCGAGGTTAGAAAGATCCAAGGGTAAATGGACGGAAGACTTTCCGAGTATATTATGGGCTTACCACACAACAAGTAGGATCCCTACAGGCGAGACACCGTACTCGATGGTGTATGAAACAGAGTCAGTTATACCAGTGGACATAGGGATGTCGAGCTTCAAGACCTCAAATTTTGACAAAGAGAACAATGAAGCTGAGCTAAGGCTTAACCTTGATCTCCTTAATGAAAAGAGGAAGCGAGCTGAAGTACGCCAAGCTGCCTACAAGCATTAGGTCGCCATGTACTATAACCATGTGGTTAAGCATAGATCATTTCTGCCTGGTGACTTGGTCTTGAGGAAAATCAATTTGTCTACAAAGGAGCCTAATGCTGGGAAGCTCAGCCCTACGTGAGAAGGTCCTTACAAATTTGTCAAAAGTGTTTAGGCCAAGAACTTATTGGCTGGAAGACACGAGTAGAAAGGCGTTACCTCATCCCTAGAATGTTGAATACTTGAGGAAGTACTACCAACAGTCCCTTTGGTCACCATGTGATGAAGGTTGCCTAAGTAACGAGATGTCGCCAAAGTTTTTATTTCGCCAAATCTCCATGTAGTTGTGCTTTTGATCACCAAATATTCAAGTGATTATGATCACTAATCTCCATGTGATAGTGATTAGCTTAATAAAATAATAAATTCTCCAGTTCAATTTTGTTATTTCGCCAAAAGAGTTAATCTCGCTCTAATGAGATATATCACTAATTTTGCAAAAGTGAATTGTCTTCAGTTACTCCATTGTCGCTATTTAATCTGATTAAATCACTAAGATTAAAACTTATTAATGTCGCTAAAAGTGAGGTCGCTTACTTACCTTTTTATCGCCAAACCAATATGCCAAGGGGTAAAAGTTTTAAGAATTTCAAAATTTTGCCAAGGCATTAAGCTCGCCAAACTGATTTGATCGCTGTGATTTAAGTTTGATATTTGCCTAATTAAGGTGAATTATACTTAATGTAAAAAGTTGAAGGTTACATCTCACCATTACATTGCAAAAAAAATGTACAAGTGTTTAAGGAGAGAGAGGGCTAGTGTCCTGATCGCCCCTCTCCTCATCCTTCTCCTCGTTCTCCTCCTCCTCCTCACCTTCTTCTTCCTCTCGGGCCAGCTCGCTATCAATCTCCATGTCCTGCATGTCAAGCTCGAGATGGAGGTGCCCAATCTGCTTTTTACACAAATTGAAGCCCTCGCCAAAGTACCTGGAGGCTGCTTGTTCCACAGCCTCCTGGAAGTCATATGAGGATTTGTATTCCTCAATGGATGACATCTTGGCGAGGACCTCGTTCACCTTAAGATCAGCAATCTCCTTCTCGAGCCTAGAGACAGTGGCATCTCGATCCTCTTTAGTCTTCCTCAGCCCTTCAACAATATGTTGCTCCAGGACCCCGAGCTTAGCCAATTGTTTTTCCAGCTCTTGAGGAAGCTTCTGAGCCCGGAGCATCTCGGTTTCAATTGAATCAACCCGGGCCTGCTGAGTATCGTCCCCTTTCTCAGCTCCCTACCATGCTTGGCGAGGGAAGACGCGAACACCACCAACTGTAAAAGCTAAAACTTGTTAGAAGAATGAAAATGTACAATGGCGAGCTTAATCCGAGTAGATAGTTAACTAATTGACTCCAAAAAAAAGCCTCGATATCGCTCGGTCAAGGTCCAGTTTGCCAACTTCCTCCTTGTTGAAGGGTGGGATAACGCCCTCGAGGAGTTTTTCAGCTACTGCTGGGTTCTCCATCATGGAGGCATTGAGCCCTAGGACATCACCAAGATTGGCCAAGATGCCTTCCCTAGGAGCCACGACAGGTGTAGCTCCCTTGCTCACCGCTTTGCTCAATGTCGCCTTGGACTTAGCAGGGGCCTTCACAGTAGAAGCCTTCTTCTTAGCCTCGGACGACAGCATGCCTTCGATTTAAAGCTCGAACTTGAGCTCGAACTGTATGGTCCTAAACCCATGATAAGATCTCAGACTTTTCCCCCTAGGAGTCTTAATAGTGTCATATTGGGAAAGGGAGGTAGAACTTTTTTTCACCCTCTTCCTAATAGTTCCTAAGTACTCCACTGAGTCGTCTCGGGAATGGTCACCTTGGGAAAGTTCATCTTGAGAATGATGAGACTCACCCTCGTCGCCCGCAATATGAGTGCGCCACCTACCAGCTTATCCTCGGCAATGACTTCGATGCTGGATGCCATTTTTTTTGCAGTCAAGGGAAAAACATTTGAGGAATGCCCTGGAGTCGAGGACTAACTCGACTAAGAAGAATCCTTCTAACCCTAGTATCTTTAAGACCTTGCTGATGGCACGTGGGGCACATGGCATTTGGAGCGCATGGGCGCGTAGCACATAGGGTGCGTGGGCACGTGAACGAGGGGTGCGTGGACACGTGGTGCGCGGTGGGGCACGGTTTTTACAAGATTCGAGACTTGATAGTGGTTGATTTGGTCGATTGAGGCAGTGGGAGGTTAAGTTTGACTGTATACAAAAATTTTGGCACCCATTGACGGGTTGCTCTTCGCCGATGGGTGCTGGAACATTTGTTGAATGTTAGCAAAAGGGTTAGGCCACAAGACGTGGTTCTGATGCCATGTTAGAAGAAATTATAGAGAGAAACAGATAATTTTTGTATATTATATTAAGTTATTTAAGAATACATATAAGTCCTCGTTATATAGAGGAAAAATCTAAAAGGAATAGTTTGTATAAGGAAGCAATAATAAAGTAAATAAAATAGCATATCAATCACAAAGATATTCAGAATATATTCTATTTGTGTAGGAAGAAGTCTTTTTTCTTTTTCCTTTTTTCTTTGATAGCGGGGAAGAAGACTATGATACACGATTTCATTTAATTTCTTCGATAGTGAGGAAGAAGATTTTTACACAAGATTTGACTTGCCTGCAATTTCCTTACTATTTCCTTACCATGTGTCTGAAAGAAATACAAGTTGATGATTTAATTTTCAGTTCGATAGACACTGTCTTCGGTTACGTATAACAATGTTCTTGAACTTTCTTTGTACTTACCTCTTCTCAATGTAACAATATAATACAAAATTTATTTATTCTTAATAAAAAAAATAACTGCTTTTTCGTGATAAAAAAATGTATAACAATGTGAAGTTTGATAGCCAAGTTAATTACCATTTGGATTTTGCTTTCTATTGCTAGCAACTTTGCAAGTAAAAATTAGTTATTTAAGTTCATGCTATATCATGGATGATATATATATAACTTACAAACTGTAATAATATTTCGATACTAACTGCACAAAATTTTAATTCTAGCACGTTAATTACCAAACTCAAGTCTACAGAAAATGACGAGAAACATCCGTAAAGGAAACAAGCAAGTTATCTAAAAAAACAAAAGACCAACTGGACAAGTCAGATTGGGACAATGATTTTGAAAAGTCTGGCTTGTACTCACAACGTGATCAAACCCGTGAACCAATTAAGGAGAAAAATAGAACTGCAAAGAAAAAAAACTCAAAAATGTTAAGTAGGATTTAAATTCAAATCATGATTTTGGGATTTACTCCGAGCCATATATGAATATTTTTGTTACTTTTTTCTGTATATTTTCTATGTACGTAATTTTTCTCGTTAAGTAAAGAAGTTACTGGCTAAAAAATGTCTCCATTCATCTTTCTTAACACAGAAAAAAAGTTTTTTTGTCTTTCTTTTTCATTGATAGCAAGGAAGAAGACTTTGTTACAAAATTTCATTTAATATCTTGCAATTTCTGCGTGGAAGAAGAATTTGAATCATTTTTTTCAAAACTTCCTATGCAAATAGAAAAACTTAATTCAACCTGAATTAAATTCTCATTTTCTATAAACTATAATTCATATCTCTAAAGAATTACTTCCGCCCTTATCTCAAAATTACATTTCGAACTTCTCATTTATCTCCCAGCATTAAGATTACAGATTCTCGTCATTTAAAATATATACTGACAATTATAATTAATTGATATTTTCAAATATTTCTTAAGACTTTTCACTTAACTTATTTGATATGTCGGATATAAAATCCACTAACAAGGTTTGACGTAATCAAAACTTATAAGTTTTCTTAAGCGGATATGATCAATCCTTAAACAGGGATGTGAGCTCCGTTAATAATTAATGTTCACCACACACATAATGCAACTATCCAATTCACCAATTTGTTGACCCAAAAAAGAATATCACTCCACATGAATTAAAGCGATTAACATTAAATGCAGCTATCTAATTATTATTTCGGGATCAAGTGCA
>BRYE01000022.1:14567353-14582353 GCA_030159115.1 Actinidia arguta var. hypoleuca
ATATATATATATATTTATATATATATATATAATGATATATATATAATACTATGGTATAATTAAAAAAAAATAATCAATATATAGTTAATCGGAGCGGGGGCGTCGAAACCTGAACCCACCCCGAACCCACCCCGGATTTTTATTTCTCCCCCGTAACCCGCCCCGAACCCGTTTATCCCTACCCCAAACCCGCCCTATTAGGGTCGGGGCGGGGACCCGATTTATTCGGGGTAATTGCCATCCCTACACAGTAGAACTATAATGATGCATGACTCACCTCTTGTGAGAGTATTGTGTCTGAAAGTATACGTAATATTTTTTATATAAATTTTTTCATTATTGAATTTAATTTTTCCGTTAAATTCTATTAAAGAATGGACTTTTGAAAAAAAAAAATATGACCCAAAGGACAGTTATTCCACATGAAACTTGGTTTCTTTTCAATTATTTAGGCTTTATTCAATCGTCAAAAAATTAATGCGGTAAAGTTATTTGTAGAAAAAATAAATTATAATAAAGGAAAAAAATTATAATTTTTTTTGTATTTGTTTGACCAAAGAAATTTATAAAAAAATTAAATATATGATCGTTCAATTATGGAAGAAACTAATTCATAAATAAAATTCCATCAAAATATTATTGTTTTTGTCGTATCTATTTATTATTATAAAATGACATTTTGGTGAGATAGACCAAAACGAGGACAAGTGTCTAATTTTTATTGGTAGATTCTGTTTACACCTCTAAAAACCATTCTGACTATTTCTAATAAAAAATATTTGAAAAAGAAAACAAAACATTATATACAAAACAGAACTTCATAATTTTTGTAATTATCTACTGAACTTTATTAAAAGAAAAAAAATAAATTATATCTATAAAAACAAACTAATTTGAAAAATAAAATCTTATCTCAAAAAAAGGACAAGTGTCCACTTTTTATTGGTAGATTATGTTTACACATCTAAAAACCATTTTGGTTATTTCCAAAAAAAAAAATCTTTGAAAAAGAAAACAAAATATTAACACTAGACAAAATAGAACTTCATAATTTTTGACTTTATTAAAATAAAAAAAAAATTGTAAGTTTCTTCCAATTAACTCCATTTTTTTAATAAATTATTGTATATTTTATTTGATCAGTTATTGTACAATTCTTAGCTCCATTTTTGTTTGGTAAATTATTCTACTTTTCCTTGTACTAACAATACTAATCACCCCTAGAAGTTGATTTCTATTGTGCGGAATGAGACGGAAAAAATATTTATTTTCTAAGCTTCAAAAAATCACATTGATCTTGTGTGTGCAGTGAACAGCTAAAGAAAGTGTAAAATAAGCGTATTGTTTAATAATAAGGCTCTGTTTGGTACCAATTTTTTTCTTAATTTTTTTTTTAGGGTTATCTCCTTACAATAGCTTTTTTTTAAATATTTAGTTAAAGAAATTAGTGTGCCTTCAACCCAGAAGGAGTTCAGTTGCATGAGGATATTCAATGGCAAGCTTCAATGATACCCCACGAAATGGTAAAATAAATTCAATATGTTAATTACATAATATATTTGTGGATCTCATAATAATCAAATAAATAAATACAAGAGGCTAAACTAAATAGCAAAAGGGCAAATATGTCTTCTGACATGTGTGTAGATAAATCATGTAACTCTTATTATTTATGCAGTAGATCATCGAGAATATATGAATTTATTATTTTTCCCGATCCATTTTTATTATGTATTATAAAATGTTATTCATTCTCCGCTTATTTTTAAAAATATTTTAGATGAAGAAATTGATATGTTTTCAATTATGGAAGAAGCTCAATTGTATGAGGATGTAACTGGCAAACTTGCCCCACCAAATGGCTCACAATTATTGCAAAATATAGGTAGCTTGGATAATTTCATAATCTTTCTTCTTTTTTTAATTTTTTTTAACAAGTATTTTTATTCTGTATTATGAAATGTTTTTTATTTTCAATATTTTTTTTTAATATTTAGATAATAAAATTGTAGTGGACTTAATAACAAAATAAGTTCAATTGCAGGAGGATGTGGTTGAACTCACAAATTTCAATAATACCCCACCAAATTGTAAACACTTCATCATTGCCAAATTTCATGTAATATCTATGTAGATTGTATAATTTTCTAACATTTTATTTTATTTTATTTTATTTTATTTTATTAACAAATGACAAGTAAGCCAACATGATGAATGTGCCTATACATTCATAGTACTAGTACCCAAAGAACTCAAATGGAGTAAATTGTTCTCCGATTGTAGTATTTGTGCTAAACATTGGCGGGCCAGAAGAATATTTATATCAAAAAGGTGTTTATGAACTTAATTGAATTGATTACAATCTTTTTTTAGTAAATCTAATTGAATTAAGTTTGATTAGATACTTTTGTTGTTATATATGTAGGAACGTATATAGAAAACAATGAAATATAAATATAATTATCAGAACAATCTTATTGCTTTTTGAAAATTTCAAAAAAATTCAATTATCTTTAAGTCTTTTTGATAATTAAATGAATGTGGTGAATAATTTGATATTTTTATTTTATGATTTGGGGTCAGCAATTTATATTATGCTACATGCATATCTTCTTAATATAATTCTCGTCCCGCCACACTACTCTTACATGTCTTGTAATATATGGATTATACTATGGACATATTATTATGAGAGAGATGCGATCGAAATTGTATCCAATAATTATGTACCTAGGTTTCTTCAAATTTTAACTATGCATAGCACGAGTTTTTTGCAAGTAATTTTTTGAGTGAAAACTAATTATACAGAAATAGTTAAGGATAATAATCTTACAAGTTTTCTATCAATTGAACAACAAAAAGAATGTGAAAATAAAAAAGATTTTCATATATTTTTCTTTTCCTTACCCTCATAATGGAGAGGCTCCATTCACTTGTCAAGATTTGATTGTGGAAACTGAATTATAGTAAAGTAAAGGAAAAGAAAACCTAATTTATTGTGTGATTTCATTTACTAAAAGAAATTTGCAATAAAACTAAAATATGGTAGTTCAATTGTAAATGTAAGTAGTTAAAAAATACTGCAAGATTTTGCCAAATAAGTAATTTGAAAGAAAATTAATTATATTGAAAAAATTAATGATGAAGTTCCATAAGTTTCAGGCATTATTCTTTTCTTAACTGACAATGTTATAAAAAAGATAAATAATTGATGAATAAAACTAGTGATGATTAATAAATTACCGTATGAATTACTCCAAACTCGCAAAAGGTGTGTGTCCACAACTCATGCAAATATATGGAGTAATTCATGTGATAATTTATTGAGTATTCCTACCTCCTACGATAATTGATATGAGGTTTATATTTCTTAAAAAGGTAATAATCCCACTAATCATGAGATGGATTGGTATGGAAAGTTTTTAAATATTTTTTTTCACACCTCATGCAAATACGGAGTAATTAATGCTATAATTTATTAAATATTTGTACCTGATCATTGACAATTGACTGGAGATTTATATGACTCCTATTGAAAAAAAAGATAAAAATCCCACTAACCATGGGATGGATTGGTATGAAAAGTCTTTAAATGTTTCTTAAAGCAGATAAGAATAAGAATTACCATCAAAATAATTTTTTTAAAGTATTAAAAAAATGTGGGTTTACAAATGGACCAGGGGTCACTGCGGGGAGTTGGCTCCTTGTAGGGTTGCAGGGAGCCAAAACGATATCATTTTGAGTTCTTGGAGCTTAAAACGACGTCGTTTTGGCCAAAAAAAAAAAATTTCAAAACGACATCGTTTTGAGAGAATACATTTTGGAGGTAAAACGACGTCGGTTTGGACTCCCTGCAGGGAGTTAGGTCACCACAGGAAACCCTCGCCCTTACAAATTACATAAATATCTTATTAAGAAGATTTTTCTAGAGAGATAAATTAGGAATAAGAAGATTTTTCTAGAGAGATAAATTAGGAATGAGAGAAGGAGGTAAGATAGAAAAACAAGAATTTAAATTTATGGGTTTAAAATATTTTTTGCTATTTAGAGTTTTCAAAACGGCTTCTTACAAAAATTTCATTTACAATACTATATTATAGATTTGGATGGTATTAGTACAAATGCATTTTCGTGGGTAATGCGTGGAATAGTTCTATGAGAATGATGAGGTGGTTGAGTATGGCCATACTCGTTTATCCTATCCATCAAATCAGAAGATACAACAAATCAACAGTTTCTTTATTTGACCAAGTTTTTAATTTGACGAATGGGGCAACCTATAGTAAACTAATAATTACGTGTGACATGGGCATTACATATAAAAAAAAATATTAATTCTTAACGTTAGAGTTTTATAATATAATATTAGATAAAATATAATATTAGATAAAAGATATATTATATACATATATAAAGAGATACATTTTTTTAAAATAAAAAATAAATTAAAAAGTATAATAGTTTTGAAAAAACATTGCTAGTTTGGGAGAAATAAGAGAAAACGAAAGTTGTGTTTTAATTATATTTTTGTGGGTTCTATTAACAAAATGATCAAACGGATAAAATATATGTTCAGTTTTAGAGATTTTTTGTCCATTGAATTAAAATATATGTAGATCCCACACCTTTGAGAAGAAAGAAGTGATATATTTGGAAGAAAAAAATAATCCCAAGTGAAATCTCAGTCATTGAATTAACTCAAATGGATTTCAACCATAGATAGTGGAAAATAATTTTTAGATTCAAAAATTAAACTATCTTATATTATAGATATCGTGTGTACTGTAAAAATATTACGATCAATTGTGATAAATATTACGATCAATTATATTGTATATTATAATCGGTATAGAGAATGTTACGAGAAGTGTATAAATTTAAAAATAATAAAAAATAATATGTTACTTATTATTATAATAAATATAACAACGACCTTTTATAATAAAAATATTTTTTTATAATTAATTACGATAATATTATATCTAAAAACAATATATATACTATGTTTTAAGATCCGTTCTGCAACAACTCCCAACATATTTAGACATGAAAAAAACTTTATTCACCAAACAAGGCGTCACCGCAATACAGGAGTATAAATTCTATGGATGAAATTAAATCTTACTTTTGAGAAGTAATTTGAAAAAAAATTTAAAAAGATATAACAAAAACCATGGGTACATCGACTTCTATATTTCCAATACTCTGAAGTGGGGATGAAGTGAAGTGGTTCTGAAGTATGTAAAATAATATTATTTTGTACATTTCAAGACCAAAATGATGTCGTTTTAATTAACATCTAAAACGACATCGTTTTTGTGTTTTATGTTAACATAAAAACGATATCGTTTTAGTCATAAAATATACAAAACGATATCATTTTGCATATTTCAGGATCATTTCATCCCATCCTCAATTTAGAGGACCCTAATCCCTATCTTTCAATTCTCTGGCTCCGTTTGTTACTAACTTTTCGGTTGACTTTTTTTAAGTTTATAAGCAAAAAAAATTTTAAAAAATATTTTTTTAGTTTTTTCTGCTTATTTTTAACTAAAGTAAAATAAAATAAATAAAATAAATAATTTGTTTATAACAAACTTAAAAATAAATAAATTAAACATCACCAAACAGAGTCTCACCATATCCTCCGACAACCAAATCTAGAGACAATGCACCACTTTATGGATTCTCGCTGTTTTTCCTTCCCCTTTTCGATTCGCCTAGTCACGTTCTCTTATAACTCACAACAACAGGGCCTCATCGTCGTCCTCCTTTGTTCATTTCTCATCGTGTTTCTATTGTTTTTTTAGTCTAATTTTTTTTTTTCTATTTTTGGATCAAACTTTTTACGTGTCCAGAAAGAAAATAAAAAATAAAAAAGCTATTTTGGCAAAAAAAAACTATCATTATCAAAATAATAATAAAAAAAAATAAGTTCACTACACAACACGATAAATCCATCGAAGGTAAAAGAAAATAAAAACACGGTAACGAAGGAATATTCTATTGATTGTTACCTCTATATGGAGGTGAAGATGAATATAAATTACATTAAAGATTATAAAATTACATAATAATAAATAAATATATTGCAGGTAAAGATGAATAGAAATCACATTAAAGATTGTAAAATTACATAATAATATATAAATATATTAAAATTGTATCTATACGCACTCTTTTTAATGATAATTTTTGTGGTGGTGGCTAGCATGAGTCATGACCCGAATGTCAGAAGTTAATGATATAGTGGGTCCTCACACACAAAAAAAAATGACTGGCATTGTAAAAACATTATGATGTCAAAATTTAAAAATAAAAAATCTCAGAATTTAAAATGAGCAATTCAAATTTCACTTGAGTATGTGAATCCCACGTAATTAAATGAATCTAAATTAATTATTTAAAATTTTATAAAAAAAAAAATCAAATTTTAGAATCATAACAGCACTCGAGCCCAAAAAAATGCTTCGTCCCACTCCACTTTGTTTATACTATTCATTAAGGAAAAACCTTTTTGATAAGTGGATTTTTCTTTAAATATTGTATATTTTTAATTTAACAAAATTATCTTGTAAAACTTATTTTCAGCTTATAAGTTAGTTCGTAAAAAATTACAACTACACTTTTAATTACAAAAAAACAAGCATAATACTCGTGCTATGACTAGAATTACATAAGTATTAAAAAAATTATAAAGTAATTTAATAATAAAAAAAAAGAAAAAATAACATACATTATAGCATGGTTTAGAAAAAATAACATACATTATAGCATGGTTTAAATTTATTCATAAAATTATTAAATTTAATTATTTTAATATCAATTTGAATATACTTTATTTTATTATTCATTTAAAAAACATAAAAATATTTATAATTATTAAACAAATTTGTTTATTTTATCATGGCCACCTAAAAATTACATCAGTAATTCAAACCATTCAACTTTTAGAGACTAACGAAAAGATCTTTCATACCCAAAATTAGTTTGATTAAATATAAGTAGACAAAATGATCATATTACTTTTGTTTGAATCTTTCATTCATTGGCTATCATTTTATTTTAAGATTAGTGATATTCAATCACATGATTATAAATCTTTAATCAATCTAATCTTTTTTTATAAATAGTTTCTCTATAATTTGAAATATTTAAAATCTCTCATTTCAAAAAACTTAAAATTTTGAATTTCAAAGAACTAGATTTTTCTTATTGTCAAGCATGCACAAACAAAATGCAATGGGACCCACATCATGCTCTACAGCTGTCATGATGAATATATGAACCATTTTTGAACCCACCATTATTAGTCATTTCAATAACGTGAGCTCACTTCTTACAAGACGTCTATATTTATATATATATATATATATATATATATATATATATATATATTATATTTTATATTTTATATTTATCGATATGTTGATGTCTGTATTTTTTTTGGCGTTATCATTATGCATAATTATTTTCCACCTATCGCTAGTTTATATATTTTTTTTAAAAAAACTCGTTTATGTTTTTTTATTCACATATTGTTACCAGCAAATATAATTTCACAGTTAAAAATCAATATTGGTTCCTCTCACTAGCCAATAGATACAAGGGGATAACTTCACCAACACCCCCTGAGGTTTTTCATAATTGCACTGACCTCCACTGTAGTTTTGAAAATGGCATAGACCTCCCCTGTCAGACCTAAAATGACAATTATGCCCCTGACACAGCCCCCCTCCCCCCCCCCCCCCGGATTTTTTTTCAATTTTTTTTCTTGAGTTTTTTTTAATCTAATTTATTTATTTTTTTTATCAGTTTTATTTTTCTTTTGGGTAAATAATTTTTTTATTAAATGTTTGTATTTTTTTTAGTTTTGTTTTTTTTTTCATTAATTATTTTTTAATAATAAATAAATAAAAATAAATAGTTTTTAAGGGGAATCTCAGGGGTGGCCAGTATATTTTAAGGAAAATCTCAGGGGTGTTAATTCTAATTTTAAGGGAAACACATTTAAAAATTAAAATTTTAAAAATTTAGATGTGTTAATGAATAGTAATACAAAATTTAATGTCTTTATATGATTCTTGTGAAAATAATTTTTTGATTATTCCCACAAGTACTTAATAAATATCTTCTAATACACATTTATTTTTATTTATTTTTTATTAAAACTAATTAATTAAAAAAAAGAAACAAAACTAAAAAAAACACAAACATATAATAAAAATATTATTTATCCCAATAGAAAAATAAAACTGATAAAACAAAAATAAATTAGATTAAAATAAATAAATAAATAAAACTGAAAAAAAATCGGGGGGGGGGGGGAGGGGGGCTTTGTCAGGGGCATAATTGTCATTTTCGGTCTGACAGGGGAGGTCAGTGCCATTTTCAAAACTACAGGGGAGGTCAGTGCAATTATGAGAAACCTCAGGGGGGTGTTGGTGAAGTTAACCCTAGATACAAGGGTAGAAAAGTCAATCCACTGATCCATTTTGCAACAAAATCGAAAAAGCGAAGCGATTCGGTCCACGTAGGCTGAGGGGCATTTCCGTCAACTGGATCAGTCTCCAATTGGATTTGAACTTTTTAAGATTTGGCTCAAAAAGCTTTGAATCCCGGGGTACTTTTGAACCTTGACACGCTAAACGGGGTACGTTACGAAACTGATTTCGTATATCGTGACCGTCCATTAGAATCTTATATCGAACCAATCACGAAACCATTAGATTGTCTGACTTCGGAGCACGTGTTCGTAAAAAATAGCGGTGTCGCTAAGGATGTGAATTCTGTCAAAATTTAATGGGGTTTTGGATCGGTCATTTGAGTATGATTTTTTCTGGTTTTTTGTTCGATTGAAGCGAATATGATGAGAAAGATGAAATACTCAATTGCGTATGCGGCGGGTTTAAATGTTATGATAGGAATTTGGGAGTGAACAATCAACAGTTAGAATTATTCGTGACCTCGGCACTTGACCTCTGCAATGACTCAAGCGATTTGTGTAAGAGAACAAACGTGACCGGCCGGGACGAGGCCACTAAAAATTTCTCCGGCGTGGAGATGAGACCAAGACGAATAAACTAGACAGCAAAGTATCAGAGCTCTCAGAATAAGTATGCAACGGTTTAGTCATACCTCTTTATGATGGGAGGAGCGGCATTTTCATAATGAAAAATGGAGAGCGGTGCGAAAAGATCACAGCGTAATTTTCGGATAGAAAGATGCCATTTGAAAAACAAACCATGATTGTAGGTGATATGATGGAGAAGTAATCTCATTGAGTTGGAGTCTTTAGGTAGGCGATGTAATCAACCTCACCCATTGGTGAGGTAAAGAATAAGTGGCAAGCTTTTGATGACTGGCGATGTGAACACTGAAAGAAGGCAAGTTCGTTCTGATCCTCGAGTAAGTTAATAGGCGACCAAGATTGATATTGGTGACGTGGTCCACTCAAGCGACGTGCCCGTCTTAGGTCATAAACGGGTGATGATTTTATCACACACACACACACACACACACACACACACACACACACACATATATATATATATATATATATATATATATATATATATATATATATATATATATCATAAAGAGGGTTAGTATGATAAAGAATATAATGTATAAACATGGTTGAGTTTTTATATTTTTTTATAATAATATGTGATATATGAACTAATTATAAATAGTTTATAATATGTGGTGTATTTGGAAAGTTTTCTACGAAGTCTATTAGAATTTGATAAATGAATATGTTAAATTTATATTTTTGAGAATTGTTATTTATTTTATTTTTGTTTAAAATTCAGTTATTGAGTATACCTGATTTACCCGATAATCAATTGGTTTTGAGTTTGTTAGCCGTACTCAATACCCATCCGGTATTAGGTATGGATATAGGAATAGAAGTGAGTTTTCAAGTATGGTATAGATAGAGATCTCCCAATTCATATCCGACCCGTTGTCATCCAGATATCACGTACTTTCTATGGATACTCACACGTGTGAAGTTCACACTGTGCTTGTACGTATTATGTAGTTTCTGTATAAATATCTAAACTGCCCTTCCTTGTAGGAAAATAAAGCAAAAGTATTAAGGTATTAAGAGGCGTAGTTTAGGTAATTAGACAAGAATGTTAAGGTCATTATCATACTTTACAAAACATAAACAAAAATAGTGTGTTTTGATAAAAGGGGAGTACATTTAGAAATACTCCATTATTTGTTTACTTTTTTATTTTGTATGTTCTAAAATGTTTGTCTACTTTTTTTTCTTTTTTAGATGTTCCAAATGGTCCCATTTACTTTTGAATTGATGCAGTGTATAATTATGTTTACCTGCCACATAACAAGGGGGTAAGGGGTCAATATTACACCGTCTTCTATTGGTTGAAATAAGTGAATTCATATATTTAAATAGAACTCATTTTATTATTTTAGTGGGTCTCACATTTTTTAATCAATCAACGAGTGAATGAATATAATTGTACTAATTGATGTGACACATCAATATTTTATTTTTATGTAATTTTAAATTATTGAATATTATTTTTTAAAGTAAACGTCACGTCTTTATATTCTTAAAAAGTTAAAAAGTTAAAATAAACATATAAAATTAGTACAAAAGCATATTTATTTTTTTAAGAAATTGTATTCAAGATGGGAAAAGAAAAGAGATGGAATTTAAGTTAGCTTTCCTTCTCTTCAAATAAATAAAAAATAGAAAAAATTATAACAAGATCCTTATTTATTTTAGAAAAAAATTAAAGTAATTAATTACTGTCTAAAAAGTCTATTTTACGAAACTACCAATGTATCAATCTCAGTACGAAAATCAAGTAGACAAATTAACACTAATAATTTTTCAAAGCAGAAAATAATAAATTATCGATATTATTTTTATATTGAGAAATAATTAAATTCTAAATTATTATATGAATAGGATTAGTACTACACAAGATAACAAATAAGAAATTATCAACAAATTTCTAAATGAGAAAATAAGTAGTTATCAACTAAACAAGATAAATTTTTAAATATTTACTCCACATATTAAACAAGAAAATGTCTTAAATATTTACTTAGTGTAAATTGACATAAACATGTCAATTTTATTTGGACCAAAAATATTAAAAAAAATATTAAATCAAAACTCCACATGATAAATAAAAAAAAATTCTCAAATATTTAGTTAGTTCAAATTAAGAAAATACTATATAAAATGCAATTAATTCACAAGTATTGAGAAATAATCAACTTTTAAATTGAATAGATGATTTTTGTGAATACAAGTGTGGAGCTAAATTCTATGTGTATATAAGTTATAATATTTTGGGTGGAGCAAAAAATACTATTTTTTTCTTATCGATAAATTTTTCTTTTGCCAATAAAAAAATTAAATATTGATAATTTAATGATTGTTTTCTTGTGCATTGTTTTCGTGTAGAAAAATAGATTATCAATTAATGATAACTTTTCATTGGTTGTTGGAATTAATATTAATAATTTCAAGTTCACTAAAAATGTATTTTAAGCCGAATTCTTGAATATTGAACTTTTTAAAATACAAATTAAGAAAGTGATTTTATATGTCTATAAATTGATATATTTGAATTGTAGCAAAAAATATCTAATTAAATATCACAAAATTTAAAAAATTTAAGTGTCTAAATTAAGTATAAGTTAAGACGTCACATCACATTACATCACATCACATCACATCAAATTGAAATTAAAAATAATAAAACTAAATGATAAACATATTATTGTTCATTCCTCCACTATTGAATGGCATTCCATATTTTGCTGGTCAAATGAAAACAAAGTGTATAAAAAGGAAAGTATGTTAAGAACACCAAAAGATGTGAGACCCACTATATTTAATTTGACAAAAACTAATATGAACGAAATAGTGTTTAAAAGGAAAAAAGAACATTTTTTTTTTGGTGTATTGAATTAAATCTTATGGGTCTAACTAGATGAAAATGGGAAAAAAACAATTCAAATTGGTTATTGATTAAAAGCTCGTGGAGATGGTTGGGAAAGTGAAAGAATTCATGCAATAAGAGAAAATAATTTTGGAAAATAAAATAATAGAATGCTACATTTAATATTGCGGGGTCTACTACTATTATTATTATTTTTCGGCAATTGTTAAGAGAAGTGGGGAAAGAGAAGTTGGCGTTTTGCAATGATACGACTCGAATTCAGACATTGCAATTGGTAAAGGAGCGTCTCAACCACTAGGCCAACTCTACAGTCTCCCCACTACTATTATTAATATCATTAATTTCATTTTTTAGTTTTCAATAAAAGAGAGAGCATCAAACCAAGTCATTTTGAGTACCGTATTAAATATTGCTGGTCTCTTTACGATTGATTAGAGGAAGATGTAAAATAAACACGAAAAAAGTAAAAATAAAATAGATAAAGTTCATGTTATGTCGGAGTATTACATTACATGTTTATTTTTTATAATTCGGTATCGGCCCGAAATATCAACTAGTATGAGTTGATTAATCTCATCGTCCAATAATAAGGGCCCAAATTAAACTTGCATAAAAACCTATATTACATTACCTGCTGTGAGTCCCACTAGAGGAATAGGTATAAAACTAGTCTAAATTCTAATGGTAGCATTACATAAGAATTAATCTTGGGCCGGTGTAAACTGGCCCCAGAAAACTCCAGTCGAGCCCGTAAAAATGGAAATTGGATATACACATCAACCCATGTAAACTGGGCCGAGAACAACCCATTAGACAGCTGCAAATTATCAAAATTCATTTTTTCTTGGGTAAATAAAAAAATTCAAAATTATCTCTCCATAATATTCCTATTTCCTTATTTGGTTTGTAGAAAGAAAACAAGTAAAAATTTATTTTTATTCTTATTTTAAATTTTTTTTTGACATTCTTTTCTGTTTTTTTTGTTCCGTTTTCTTTTTTCATTCTATATTTATCTTTTCTAAAGGAAAAATAATAATAATAATAATAATAATAATAATAATAATAATAATAATAATAATAAAACAATAACTCCTATATTAATGTTTAATATTTCCAAAATCAAATTAATTTTATACTACCCCACTCATTTTCAAGAAAACTTTTTAGGTGTTATAGGATACCAACTCGATATTTGGGCCTTTTGTTAGCATCGATAAGTTAACTTATTTACTTAAAGAAAAGCTAACCAAAGTAAAAGCATTTGGTTGTAATTTCAAGTATTTATTTATTTAATTTCTTCAACTTATTTAACCTAAAAAGGTGAGATTTTTTAGATTGAATTTGGATACGTGAATTTTAAATCAAGATATTTTATATTTTTATTCAATATAAATATCTGATATTTAGATTTGGTAATAAATATAAGAATTTCGAGATTGAGTTTAATTATAAGCTTTTTTATGATGGATTTGAAATGACTAATTAAAAGGAGTGATTTAAAATCTTTCTGCTAAGGTTGTGTTTGGATCAAGAATTTGATGATAAAAAAAAATAAAAATTAAAAAGTTGATGATCTAATGGTCCTGAAAAAAGTTGGATCGTCTAACTTTTTTAATACCATTATCTTTTTTCTTACGAAATCCTTAATCCAAATATAGCCTGCAGGTATAATTATACAAAATCTCTCTCTCTTTTTTAAACTCAGGTATCCAAATAGTTTAGATACAGAAACCCACAAAACAATGGCTCTTCACTGCCCCAAATCTTTCTACAACTGGAATGTTCCACTGGATAAATTAAACCTTCTATTTTGTGGGGAAAAAAAATGATAAACTAGAAATCTTAAGAAGGCAAAAGTGCAATAGACTTCCAACTCTGAGGTATTATCCAGTGTTTCTATGTACATCAATCAAAATCATTCAAATTAGGGTAAACCACACTTTGCCCCCTCAAAATATTGAGCAATTCCCATTTTGGCCCTTAAATAAATAATTTTTTCACTTTAATCCCTATACTTTGAAATTGATTACAATCAAACCCAATCACTAACTTCCTTTCAATTATCTAATGGAATATTATAAATAAGCGCCATGTAGGGTTACTGACCCATACCCATGCCAAGCCCAAGTCCAAGCCCAAGCCCAAGCCCAAGCCCAAAATCTAACCTAAACACCTACCCTCAGATAAAAAAAAAGACCTTTAATCCAAACCCTTTCCTCTTCCCCTTCCCCTTCCCCTTCCAAAAACCTAACTCTAACCCTAGACACCCACCAACCCAAATCCTCCTTAACCCAGAACCACATCCTCGCCACCACGTTCCACCGCAAATGCAGGCTACCCCCGCAGTCCCAGGTCTCTCTCTGTGTCATTGTGTGTGTGGTTGTCACTCTATGCGCTCGTGCGCATCTGTTGTTGTTGGTGGTGGTGGTGGTTTGTGGGGTAGTATTGGTGATGGATCTATGGTCCAAATCTCTCTCTCTCTCTCTCTCTCTCTCTCTCTCTCTCTCTCTCTCTGTATATGGTGGCAGCATTGATGGTGTCTATGGTGGCTGCGGTTGCAGTGGTGGTGAGTCTGGTAAAAGAGAGAGATTTTTTTTCTTTTCATAGGAGGGGTAGGGGTAGGATAAGGATAAATGTGTTAGGATTTGGAAAAATAGGTATGGATCTAGATCACCATGTAGGCGGTATGCAAGTGCAGCATGTCATCCTTCGTTAAACAGTTGGACGGAGTTACCCATTCAAGATTTGAGGACCCAAAGTGAGAAAATTATTTATTTAAGAGTTAAAGTGGGAATTGATCAACACTTTTAAGAGGAAAAAGTGTAATTTACCCTTCCAATAATCATCTCAAAAGTCTCCCAAATTCCCCATCACAACAAACTATGTGGACCCACTAACCTCCATGTCAAAATTTGGTGTGTGAGGATTTCACCAAACACAAGTTCTCTTTAAGATTAAATTTATTTGATCCAAAAACTTTAAAACTTATCTACTAAATTTAAGTATTTATTTTTATTATGGGACTAAAATATCATTTTAGAGGTTG
>BRYE01000022.1:14587353-14592353 GCA_030159115.1 Actinidia arguta var. hypoleuca
TGCTATTTATTAATGAACCAAATTCACTTAGTCTTTATGCAATAACTAAATGCGTCTTTGCGTAGGAAGAAGATAGCGTTCTTGGTAAAAGGAAATGTATATGCAAGCACAAACAAATTAATATGCAGGCATGTCAAAGCAGCTATAATACTGACTATTTCTTTAAGCTAAAGATTCATATCATTAGATAGTGCTCTGCCATTTTGTCTATTCTGCGATTAGACGAAATGACAAACTAAATCGTATAGGTAAATTTCTCATTAAAGCATTCACTAAAATGCCATCTAAGCAAAGGCACCTTGTCTTAGGCTGAATCAAAGCCCCAAACTGGCAGCTCACGCTACTTAATTACCAAACATGACCTTTACCATAAATGCATGGAACGTCAATTTGTTTGCCAATTATAATTGTTGGAGTTTAAAAACATAAAAGAATAAGAAAAGAAAGAGAAAGAAGTAGTTGTTGTTTGATAACCCAACTAAACACTTAATGTATTAAGTGAAAATGAATTAAGTTCATTTGATAACTATTTTTCATATCACTTACAAAATTAAGTGCATCTTAAAATCCTATTATAAAAGTTATAAAAATTTTAAGTAGCAATATTGTTACTTAATTCTGACTGAATTTATAAAGTCATTTGTATATGACCACTACTAGCCGCACTACCACCCTCACACCACCTTGTCCACCATCGCCACTACTACTATGAGCATCACCATTCATTCACCACCCTCCACCTCCACCTCCACCTCCACCACTCTTCACCTCAATAACCATTCCACTGCCGCCATATCACCACCACCTATCTACCTCCACCTCCACATCACCACCACCACAATTTAAACACCACCATTGCTACCCTTGTCGCCACTCCACCACTACCACCGCCATCTTTTGCTTCCTCCACTACTACAACCGCTCTCCATCTCTACCACCGCCGCCACCACCACCACCGCCACCGCCATCGCCTTCCTTTGCTTCCTCCACCATTCCACCATCACACTACCACCACCACTACAACCACCATCTCTCTACTACCAATACCACAACTACCACCACCACTACCACCCTCATCTCTACTACCATTTTTCCACCCCAATCATTTTTATATCTTACATCACCCCCTCAACCACCAAAGCAATCACCATCACTTTTCCACTATCACAACTACCACCCTGATTATACTAGTGTCGCTACCGCCACCACATTACTACCACCAAACTACCACCAAGTCACCACCACTTCCTTTATAAATTGAAAGGGCAATTCTAAAAAAAAAATTTAGATTTATCTCGTTGAACATATAAATTAGATTTAGTTTATTGACTTTATCAACAGATTAATTCACCACTTATATTTTTATCAAACAATTTTTTTGAACTTAAAATATTCAACATTCAATTATCAGTACTTATTTTTCAGCATTTAGTTTTCCGCATTCAGTTTTATCAAATAGTACCGTAGAAGAAAAAAAAAGGGTAATAAAGCGCAGAACTTTCTGCACACAATAATTGCTCAATTTCATTGGACAAGTATTGATTCAAAGGCTGCAAATCATTGATGTGTTGTCCAATCACCAAACAGAAACTTTAAACAACAACACATAACATTGACCGATCAGCTATGAGTATCAGCTAAACAATGGTAGTCAATTGAAGGATAAAAATTCACTGAAAGAAGAAGAATAGGAAGAACTGGTTGTACGTTATTGCTGTTGAATCTCATCGAAGAAGCACAAGAATGGTTGCGGTTATGAAACTTCGCGAGATTGGTTGCGGTTATGAAACTTAAAAAGCAGAATAACTGTGAGTTTTCTAAGGGAAGGATTCGTATTTTGCTAAAAAAGCTTTCCTAAAAGTTTACATAAGCTTTTGCTCCAATATTCCATAAGATATAACAGCCCATTATATTAGTTGCTAAACGACAAGGCTAGAGAACACTGGCAAGTTGTAAGAGCAAATCAAGTTATGTCATAGCCACATAGCAAATGACACACCCAAAGAATAAATGTCATGATAATAATTGGAACCTCAACATGTGATGAAGTCCACCTAAAGTACCAACTCTCAGACTCTCCAAGTTAAAGGGTGAAGGATCCTCAATAAAAAAAAGTTAAGCCTTGAGTAGAAATAAAATAAAAGTATGGTAAATCTCAACAAATTAGTCAAATAGAAAATTGAACTAGCAGAAAACAATAATATAGGAGAACGATAAATATTCATATTTTCAAAAATAGCTTCTGAAATATGTGTGCTACTGCTACAAAATTGATTCTAAAAACTGAACCAAATAGAGCACAAGTTTCTCCACCCTTTCCATCCCTAAGCTATTATAATTATTTCCTTTCCTTTGCTCTTGACTGAGGTAAAAGTTAGAGAGTAGCAGGTATTCTGTACAGTACGCCAATTGCAAAGAAAGTAAAAGAACTATTTATTGTCAATATCACTTCACTAGCAATTTTTGTCTTTTTTTTTCTTGCAGAAAGCATTATCTTCCTCCAAATCAAGTACTTGTGAAAGGTTACAAAAATATAGCAATGGATTAATGCCTTGTACATAATAATAAGAAAGCTCAAATGCCATCAAACAGGTACAAGCAACTTGCAAACGGTTAAGATTTCCTCAAGCATTCAAACGCAACCAAGGATCTCTCTAAATAGCTAACTAAATTATAGCCAATGTACGTTTTAGCAGGTCAGCAGTTAAATTATGGAAAAAAGGGCCCCGGGAGAAACACAACTTTGTTATAAAATACCAAATATATGCTGAAAAAACACTAGCCAAGCATGTTAAAATTAAATGGTAAATGAACTGTGTTAGCGTATTTGCAATAAATAGAACCAGATTCACTCTACGTAGGGATCACATCATATGAAGTTGAATTTATATCATACACTTAATTTATGAGTACTTCTAGGATATGTTTCTTGAATCCGGATTTGCTAAAGTTGGCGATCTCAACTTCACTGTGAAGTTAATTATTTCTTGGCCAAATGCGTGTATAATCTGACGATTCAAACCATTCAATTTTAGATGTCGCTGCAATAACGGTGTGTAACAATAATTAGAATGTTTGGGTTTTAAATATATCAAGATATATTTATTTTGACGTTATATTTTATTTCATAATGGAATGTGTATGGTTTTGCTTTTCCAAAATAAGCTTACTAATACTTACTAATTCTAATTTTTGTCACACATGTTTATTGCTATGACATCTAAAAGATGAACGGTTTGGATCGTCAAATTATATACACATTTAGCCAAGAAATAGTCAACAACTTCAAAGCGAAGTTGAGATCGCCAACTATAACATATCCGAATTCATGTTTTCTGGATACATAGCATTTTTGTACTCATACTATACTGGTTTTAAAAAAAAAAAACTTAATTTGAAAACTTAATGAAACACTACACGCAATTACAGACCCAAACATAAATGATAAATACTAATAAATATGAGTTTTAATGTAAATAGCTTCATATTTTGAAATGTCAACCTTAACAAAAAATTGTGGAGCCGGTTGTTGCCAATGTGATAAGTATTAGCTCCACATCGCTTACTTAAGTTATCAAAACTTAGTATATATAATCTAAAGTCTACTTTACCTATTGCCAATTTGTTTTAGGTTAGACCCCTCATCCTCTCTAGTCTCTACACGAGTCGTTTCCGTTGTCTTCATCTCCACGTACATCCGGGCTGCACGTGCGGGGAGTGTTAGAAGTGTTAGTCTCACATCGCTTACTTAAGCCACCCAAACTTAATATATATAATAGAGAGACTACTCCACCTATTGCCAATTGATAGTAGGTTGGAACCATCATTCTCTCTAACAACCAATATAAGTTGTTGGTGCATTTTTAATTTTGAATTGGTTTAATAATGGAAAATGGGTTATAAGTGATGGTTAAAGTAGTGAGAGTTCATGGGTATTATGGATAAAATGTGGACGGTTTCATGTTCCTTCCACGTTGATAAGAGAAGAGAGGTTGAGAATGCTTATAAATTATAAGTGCTAATTATTGCAATTGGCTATAACTTGTAGGAAATGGGTCAAGCCCATGAGCGCAAGGAACAGAGAAGAGGAAGAGGCATGAGTATTTGAATTGAGACGTGTAAACTCGGGTCCTACTAGTGTGCATTCACATTATAGCAAAACCTTCCATCTCCCAAGCACTGAGTTAGGGGCTGAATCTATTTCTCATTTTTATTTAACACTAGCCCATTAGAAAGCGAGTAATCCTAACCCATCTACTCTCCCACTGTCGACACCGTTATGACCTACTACTAGCTCAACCTTGCTTATACATAGATGGTTCATCCATCACCAACCCCACAAGAACGTTCCACACAACTCCATACAGCACACTCGAGAGATTTTGGGTCAAAGAGGGGGTTTGGTGGATTTTTGGACTCAACAACTTGCGCAGAGTTGGTTTAAGCTGCACAACTATCAGTTGGGTTATTGTTTTCTCGGGCAGGGATAGACCCACGAGGGGGCAGCAAGGGCGACCAATATTTTCAAAAAAATCTAGTTTTATAGTAGTATTAGCTATTAATATTTTTAAATTATATAGATTCGTCACTCCAAGATTGGAATTAATATTGCGTTCCTTAGATAGGTTACAAATTTTGAATTTTGTATATACATTTACCTTCCCCAAGGTTTTTAAATACTGGGTCCGTCCCTGTCCTCGGGGAGGCAAAGTCAAAAGATAATGTCTGTTGCACCGGTGTCAGACTTTGCCCGATGCAAAGGACTTGAATTTTCTTAAAGAGAGCGAGATATGCGTCTTAACCTGATTTGAAGTTGTTCATTTCCTAAAATTACTTAAAATTTAATTTAATTTTTCTGGAAGAACACAAGTTTTAGCTAGACAGCAACTTCACTATGAAAAAAGAAAAGAAAAGAAGAAGAAACCCTAATTTGTCATAAAAATCTTCAGTTGCTATATCAGATACAAGCTTATCAAACACTTACCGGGTAGACAATAATT
>BRYE01000022.1:14594853-14597353 GCA_030159115.1 Actinidia arguta var. hypoleuca
TTTTAAGACTCCACTACAGACTCTCTCGACCTATGTTCACTTACCTACAGTATTGTTGATTCCTCCTCGGATCTTCGGATGCGTCGCATTTGTACACCTCCATAAGAATCAGCGCACAAAGCTTGATCCGTGTGCCATCCGATGTCTCTTCTTGGGGTATGCCTCACATCAGAAAGGATATCGATGCTATGATCCGGCCACCAAACGCATCTATGTGACTATGGATGTCACTTTTCTAGAATCTGGAATTTTTTTTCCTTCCCCATTGTCCACTTCTCCTCTTCAGGGGGAGATACGAGATGAAGAACTGAATTGGTTAAGATTTGACTGGCCGGGGTTTAATGACAATGAAATTCAGGTCAATGAGGAACAGAATACAGAACCAGATGTGCCTACAGAAGTTGATATAGCTCCTACACCACCTGAAGCTGATATAGAACCCCCTCTCTCTTCAGTGCCTGAAGACCCATCTCCTGAGAATATTTATGAGGTCAATGAGGAACAGAATACAGAACCAGATGTGCCTACAGAAGTTGATATAGCTCCTACACCGCCTGAAGCTGATATAGAACCCCCTCTCTCTTCAGTGCCTGAAGACCCATCTCCTGAGAATATTTCTGAGGTAAGCTCTCCTATCACACCTCACAATTCTAATGATATGAATACCCCTGTTGGCTATACCTTACCTTTCAGGAATAATCGGGGAAAACCACCAAATAGATATTCTCCAGATATTATGGAACGAAGGTCAAAGTACCCAATCGCCAACTATGTGTCCACAAAAAGACTTTCTGAGCCACTCAAAACATTTGTGCATGAACTTTCTACATGTTGGATTCCTACCAGCGCTCATGAAGCCTTGACCGACCCTAAGTGGACTCAAGCTATGAAGGAAGAGATGGAGGCATTGTTGAAAAATGAAACATGGAATCTTGTTCCCTTACCCGAGGGAAAAAAACCGGTGGGGTGTAAATGGGTTTTCTCCATCAAACACAAAGTAGATGGATCGATTGAAAGATATAAAGCAAGACTGGTAGCAAAGGGCTATACACAGACATACGGCGTAGACTATCAAGAAACCTTCTCACTAGTGGCCAAGTTAAATACAGTTAGAGTGTTGTTATCTCTCACAGCAAATCTTGATTGGCCATTGCACCAGTTTGATGTAAAGAATGCCTTCCTCCATGGTGATCTTGAGGAGGAAGTCTACATGGAGATCCCACCAGGCTATACGGCAACTTCCGAGATTGAGGTGGTGTGCAAATTACAGCGGGCACTGTATGGATTGAAGCAATCACCT
Source organism: Actinidia arguta var. hypoleuca (assembly GCA_030159115.1). NCBI lineage: Eukaryota > Viridiplantae > Streptophyta > Magnoliopsida > Ericales > Actinidiaceae > Actinidia > Actinidia arguta. The sequence goes on from BRYE01000022.1 coordinate 14,596,154, forward strand.
CGAGCATGGTTCGGGAGGTTCAGCTTAGCAATGAAGAAATACGGATTTCAACAAAGCAATTCAGACCATACACTATTCCTGAAACATCAATTGGGCAAGGTTACAGCTTTGATAGTTTATGTAGACGACATGATTATTACAGGAGATGACCCAGAAGAAATATCAAGACTCCAAAAGCAATTGGCAACTGAATTTGAGATGAAGAATCTGGGAGGACTTAAATATTTTCTAGGAATTGAAGTTGCTAGATCAAAGCAAGGTATATTTATTTCCCAACGAAAATATATCCTAGACTTATTATCAGAGGTAGGATTACTGGAATGTAAACCTGCAGACACACCAATTGTCCAAAACCACAGACTTGGACAATACCCAGATCAAGTGCCAACAGACAAAGAGAGGTACCAAAGACTGGTTGGGAAACTCATTTATCTCTCACATACTCGCCCTGATATCTCTTATGCCGTAAGCGTAGTAAGTCAATTCATGCATTGTCCAAGTAAAGATCACATGGATGCAGTAATCCGAATTCTTAGATACTTAAAGTCCTCTCCTGGAAAAAGACTTATGTTTTCAAAGAATAACCACTTAAGGGTGGATGGCTATACAGATGCCGATTGGGCAGGGAATATCTCAGACAGGAAGTCCACCTCGGGATACTTTACTTTTGTTGGTGGGAACCTTGTTACATGGAGAAGTAAGAAGCAAAAGGTGGTGGCTTTGTCAAGTGCTGAAGCCGAGTTCCGAGGGATGGCTAAGGGCCTTTGTGAGCTTCTCTGGCTCAGAAGATTGTTAACAGAAGTTGGCTTTGCGCCAAACTACGAAATGGACCTTTTCTGCGACAACAAGGCTGCTATTGATATTTCTCACAACCCTATCTAGCATGATTGGACCAAACATATAGAGGTGGATCGACATTTCATCAAACAAAACCTTGAAACCAAGGTAATCCGATTTCCTTTTGTCAAGTCCGAAAACCAGTTAGCAGACATACTGACAAAAGCGGTATGCGGCAAGAACTTCTACAACTCACTTGACAAGTTGGGCATCAGAGACTTGTATGCACCAACTTGAGGGGGAGTGTTGGCGTGAGTTGGCATTAGAGAGATTATAGGAGTGAAATCCCTTGAGTTAAGGGATTAGAGAGATTATAGGAATTAAGTTTTATCTTCTGAATCTGGTATGTAAATCCCTTGAGTT
>BRYE01000022.1:14667353-14672353 GCA_030159115.1 Actinidia arguta var. hypoleuca
CACACGCTGAACACTGGTCAAGAATTTCATTGGAAGTTCAGTCCCAACATAATCGAAACCACTCTCTTCTTCTGCCATTTTTACTGGAATTCCAAGGACAGAAGCTTTGCTGTTTATGATGATAGGCTACGTGACCTATGTTCAGATTCATTTAAATCGCAATGCTATTGGGTCGCGAAACCTGATGGTTTTTATTTGAGCAAGGACAACAAAAGTATTGGAAGGAAAATAAATAACTGGACTTAGCTTCTGGCTTTTGTTATAAGAGTCCAGTCACCAATTGTGAGGTTAAATGTGATTGATGTACTCAATAAACTAGTTTATGATTTTATTTTCAGCTCCTACACAATCACTTACAGTACCCCTGACATTGACAAAATAACCAAACACCCCCTCATGTTTAAAAAATAACACGGACACTCAGCCTAACATTTGGAATTTATATCAAGCACGTCTTTAAAGCAAATGGTGTAACTACCCCTAAATCTATACTATAGTACTAGCCAAAGAAACCCGTGCTATGCAGCGGAACTTACAGTCTAACTTGAATTGTTGCATCCATCTCCATCTCATAAGATAAAAGTTTCGCTGATAACTTTTTATAAAGACTTCATCTAAGTATCTTGTGTAGGTCTAGGATTGACATCCCTCTTGTCAACAAACTTCAAATTCCAAAAACTAACAGACAACATGAATACGACGAAAGAGACTCAATTGGTAATTTAACTTTACAACTGTTTAGAAGTTTATGACAATTGGAATAGGTCCCGGGTCAGTTCATACGGGACTTTACCCTGTCCTGCTTGTAAACGATGATATTAATCTTCCGGATTAATCGGTCTAATGGATCGAATACCAAGTTATCAAACAATAATCGAGGTTTTTGCATCTTATATAAAGCCAATTTGAAACCACATTGCCATGGATTCATTTGGAAGCCCAATCAATTTCTCCATCAAACTGTTTTTTAATTTTATTTATATGCAAATGTGCGTGCTTATGTTAAAGTTAACTTTCAGACTGTGCGTACATAATTGGGTTTATTTAAAATATCTTGTGTTCGCTGTAAAATTAATAAAGTATGCATAGACTAGGGGTTATTTGATAAGCGCAATGCCAGACACACCCAGTCCATTGTGAGTTTGTTGTCAATCTAAAGACGATGATCTTGGAACACATATATTCCACACTAGAGAATAATTTAATTGGAAGTTCACTCCCAACTTCTACGGAAAGATCCTCTGCTTCTGTCATTTTTACTTGGGTGCCAAAAACAAAAGCGATGTTTACAATAACAAGTTAGATGAATATTTTCGTACAAAATAAAAACATGTGTGTTTCTTTTTTTACGAAATGAAAAAATGGGTGTTATTTTTGTACAAAATGAAAACAATCCCAATCCCATCCCAAGAAAATTATGTAGTCTAATTCTATATGATTGAATTAGAAATATCACCCCCATAGGATTTCTTATATTGCAGTTTTTTGGATATCAACTGTATCAATAAATTAATAGTTCAGAATTTAATTTTTATCACTAAAACATGATTAAAATGAGCTCTAGGAGACTATTAGTCCAATCTTATTCTTAAAATCTATTATCAAACTTGACTTAAAAGTTGCAACGAAGTGAACACTAATTATTTGTATCTAGGAGCCTAGAAGATGGAGGTGTCAGAATTGTAATATCATTCTATTATGGAGTACTACCGGTACTTTGCCAACTTTTATTAAATTTAGTTAGCATATGATTCATCTGATATGTGTATTGTAATTTCTAAATCTTTCTTAAATAGTGAATATGTTGCACGATCTCAGGACATCGACAATTTTGTCGAAACTCCTAAATCATTATGTTTTAATGTGCGTTTGTTTCTGAGTGTATGTGATTGATGATTCAATTTTGAACACAACAAATTACTAATAGCCTCTCACAAATTAAAATTCAAAAGACTTGTTTGTCAAGTAAGGTTGCCAAAATTTCTAACAATTTTTGCACTCAACTTTTCAACAAATACTCTCTACTGTTTGTCTTTTATGACATTTAGATTTCCACTTACCATTATGACATTTGGATTTCCAAAAATCCTCATTTATTTCCAATTATTAGATTTACAGAGTTTCCATTTTTGTCCATTCCTTTTCTGTTTGCCAAGTCAGAATCCATCGATGTGATTTTTTGAATATCCTAATTATTATCATACAAAATTTTCTTTTTTATTCGATTTCTTTTCTTCTGCATAACCAAGTCTAATATTTATAAATCACTGTCCATTTTTGCAAGTTAAATTTCAATACATCAACTTACCATGTAATTCCGTCTTGCCTTTTACATAAACACATGCATACTTCTCAACAATGTGTGGAAATATATTCCGTTAAACATAAAAGAATATTTTTGAAAGTGTTATTTTTTTCTATCATGATCACCTCTAAAAAGAAACGGTTTTTCTAAATCTTCTAAAGACGAAGAATATAAATTTTCTCAAATAACAAAACATGTACTATTAAATTGGAAATTATCTTACATTTTTGTAAAAAATGAAAATTATCTTAACAAAAAAAATATCTTATTGAGGGTATAGTATAGTATTTATTTCTATGTTGCAAATCTACCGAACACGTAAAAGTTGCAATTTGAAATATTATTTTCTCCCGTAAATAAAAAAAAAATATTTCTTATATATATCTCAAATTCATTCAGAATCCATCGATGTGGGTTTTTGGATATCCTAATTATTATCTTACAAAATTTCCTTTTCTATTCATTTTTTTCTTTCTATCTGCATAACCAAGTCTAATATTTATAATTCACTTGCCATTTTTGCTAGTTAAATATCAACAATCAACTTACCATGTAAATTCATCTCTCCTTCTATATAAACACACGCATACTTATCAATGAAAGCACCAAATACCCAACAACTTCTTGACATTCCAACCGATAACGATGACCCGATTCTTCCTTCCATTAGTCATAGTAACATTTCACTTGCTTTGCACGCAAATGTTGTGCGAGCGACGAGCTTTTCAGCTTTTTAAATCAGTTGAGGTTCACATCATTAGCGGAGTCCCAAACACACCCAAGCCATTGCGATTTCGTTGCCAATCCAAAGATGACGATCTTGGAGAACACACACTGAACACTGGTCAAGAATTTAATTGGAAATTCAGTCCCAACATATTCGGAACCACTCTCTTCTTCTGCCATTTTTACTGGAATTCGAAAGACAGAAGCTTTGCTGTTTATGATACTAAGCTAACTGAACTATGTTCAAATTCATTTGAATCGCAATGCTATTGGGTCGCGAAGCCTGATGGTTTTTATTTGAGCAAGGACAACAAAAGTATTGGAAGTAAAATAAATAACTGGACTTAGCTTCTGGCTTTTGTTATAAGAGTCCAGTCGCCAATTGTTAGGTTAAATGTGATTGGTGTACTCAATAAACTAGTTTATGATATGTTATCATCTCAACTCGCAAGTATACTATTATTTTTTTTTTAAAATTATTTCAAAATCACTTACAGTACCCTGACATTTGACAAAATAACCAAACACCCCCTCACATTTAGGTGTATCGAGCATATCTTCAAAGCAAAATAAATCCGTGCTATGCAAAGCAGAACTTATAATCTAACTTGAATTGTTGCATCCATCTCGATCTCAGAACACAAAAGGTTCACTAATAACGTTTTTTAAAGACTTCATCTAAACATCTTGCGTATGTCTAGGATTGACATCCGTTTTATTGACAAACTTCAGCTTCCAAAAACTAACCGAAAACATGAATTCTATGAAAGAGACTCAATTGATAATTTAACATTACAATGGGCTCCCATAAAAATAATGATTTACGTCATTTAAATGAACCTCAAGTGAGACGATCTTATTTTTTACTTAAAAAGACAAATACGGCTAGTTGCTACAGTACTCAGTGAAAAAGTAGCCCAGTGAATCCCACCCCTCCATACTTAAGGTGTAGATTGTAGAAACATATACTATGATGTTCTTGTTTTCAAAAACAAAAAAGCTATTTGCCATGAAAATAGTCACAAGCTAATTCTTTGATTTTCTTTCTTTGTCCTACTCTTTTAGGTTATATTTGGATTAAGAATTTGGTGGGAAAAAAAAAAGGTTAGAAAACTTAACGGTCCTAAGCAGTTAGATATTCTCTAATTTTCTCATTTCATTTTTCTTTGCCTTTAATCAATCCTTAATCCAAATACAACATTTTTACTTGTATATCGCACATTAATTTGTACTGATGAGTTAAAACTTAGGCCCAGTTTGGGGTAATGATTTTTATTTTTGTTTTAGCTATTCTGGTTTTTGAGGAGTTTTTTTTTTTTTATCATTTGATCAAAATTTTATTACTTTCGGTTATTCTTTACGAGAGGAGTCCGAAAATATAATTTTTTTATCTAATTTGGATAAAAAAGTCAATAAAGACGGGAAAAAAACACTTTTAGATGTTTTTTTTGGATAAAAAAAATTGATAAGCTTTTTTTAAAATTAGATGATTTTTTTTATATATTCGAACTCATCAAGAGAAACCATAAAAATATACTAAAAATTTGATCAGTGAAAGAATTCACTAAAGACAAAAAAAAAAAAAAAATACCCCAACGGGGCCTTAATAATGGACCAATGAACTCAACCAGCAAAACCCCATGCTATATATGCACGGGCCGAACTTAAAAAATTAAATTAAGTAGGACCTTTGTCTTAAGATAATTAGGAATATTAATTCTTAAATGGTTGATAATGACAAGATTTTGATCTCCATATATTTGCATTTCCTAATGCAAAGAAAGATTTGTTAATTTTTATAAAAATGGCATATGTTATTATTTTAATCTTTTAAAATTACTTCAGTTATTGATCAAAAGAAAATGGATAATGAGTTGTGTTTTTACTGATTGTCTTCACTATCACATTCTTTAAACATAATCTTTTGATAATTAAAATGCTTATTTAATAAAAAATAATAATTTCTTGT
>BRYE01000022.1:14709853-14712353 GCA_030159115.1 Actinidia arguta var. hypoleuca
AAACCACATGTGAGTTATGTATTTTTGGGTCAAATACATGGAGGTAAAGTGTACTTTCCCCTAAAATTATTACGGAATTAAAATTACATAATTGATTTGTTACAATTAAAATTGTAATTTAATTTGTTCAAACTTCAGGTTTCTTATGTAATTTTTCCTTTAAATTTTTAAAAATATTGACCACGCGCTTTTCACGCGGTTCTTGAGTTCGCATTGGGCATGCCACTTTCTTTTAAAATTGAAACGTGGGAGGGGCCCACCAAATACAATGGGGCCCACATATTTCAAAAGTCCATATTGCTGCTTTACTACAGGGCGGGTGGAGGGATCACATGATATTCGCCGCCACCTACGGTGCTTTAAGGGTTAAAATTTTGAAATTCTAAAGAAAATAATTGGTGTTGTGATATTTACACTTTTTATTTATTTATTTATATCGAAAATATTTTTTTTATTAAGCAAGCTTTATGAAATGTCTAAACTACCCATCTCAGTAAACAGAGATGTATTGTCAAAAGTATTGAGGGTATTATTGTAATTTTACTTTTCATAAACTAAAAAGGAAAGTGCTTCTTGTGAGAGGAGAAATGCGAATATCATCACTCAAAATTTCTCTTGTTCAACCTATTTTATTTATCTTTTTGATCTAAAAAAAATTAGGATGTTTTAAAATGCATGTTGATTTTGAAAAGTGAAATTATTAAAATTATTAGTTTTTAAACTATCAATAATTAATAGTTATAATTTTTTTTAAAGAATAGTTTTCCATTCTTATAGTCATGACAGATAAAAACATTTAAAATTTTTGATAGGAAAATACTCAAAATAACAAGATATCAAAATTGAGGTAAAAAAAAAGTTCACTAGTTAATCATTATGTATGGGTATCTATAATTTTTATGGGAATGAAAATCTGATTACTATGAATCAAATACATCACAATATAATATATGGATAATCACAAGTTCACAACTAAACTTTGGGATTAATTCAGAAGTCATAACTCAATTGACATCTAAGCGATATGATATTATTACTTTAACACTTAAAAATCTTTTTTAAAGTCCATCACGTGTAGTCTCTTTTGTGTCTATTATCGTGGGAGAGGGTTGATTTATTTTTTTGTTGAATGTGGGTGAAATGAGTTTGGATTTGATACCATGTGAAATTTTATATCCAACCCAAAACTTAATTTAGTAGGTGGAGAGGTTCCGACGTCATATAAAATCATAACTCATTCGAGACTTAAGCGATATGAAATTATTACTCTAACAATGAATTGATGCTTGAACTAAGATTATAATTGGAGAGTGTGAGGAATAGATTCTTACTTAATTTGGGAATGTGATTTTGGTAGGATAGGATCCTGAATCACTTTATTATCAGGTTGGGTGCGTACTTGTGTTATACTATGATATAGAGCTCGCGTCTGCTCTTAATGATGTATCGGATCTATTCATTTTACAGGACAAACTGAGTAAACAATTCAAGAGAAAAATTAAGTTCATATGATCGATCTTATTTGTGTTATAACTTACTATTAAAATCATATTTATAAGGCATGTCTAATCAACTTGATTTTTTGGGAGATAATCAAGTCGTTAAAACGTCCAAAATAAACACAATTGGATCCAATGTGGTGCTAAAATGATGACACAACGGAAACATGAAAATTATGGAAATTCATACTCATGCGTGCATAAAAAATTAAAAAATATAAATATTTAATTAAAATTAGAGAAAAATTACTACTTAAAACAAAAAAAAAACTCATGTTTGTTTGAGAGAAAAATTTGATGAAATTTATATATTTAAAAAATTGTCTCATCAAAATAAATAAAATAACGTAATATTTTGATTCACATCAACAAGGGGAAAAAAACGAAAATTAATAAAAAAAACTAATAAAAATGAAAAATCCCAAAAAAATCGACGCCCCACGTTGGTAGCCAAAAACAAGCCCTTCGCATTGTTGATGATATACCATAGGAAAGAGAGAAAACAGCCCCCACCTCTCCCTCTCTCTCTAAATAAACACGCCCGTTTCTCTCTCTCTCCAAGAAAAACCCTTGTGGCCGTACTATTTATACGTTTCATCTTCTTTTCCTCTATCTCTCATCTCTCTCTGGATATGGAGGCTGAGCGATTCACGGTGGAGGACCTTCTCGACTTTACCCTGGACGTGTCTGAGGAAGAAGAAGAAGACGACGAGACCAAAACCCAAAAAGCCCCTTCTCCTTCCTCTTTGGAGTCTTCGAATCCCAATAGTCACGACCCGGATGAGCCTCGAAGCTTTGTAAGTTTCTGAAATCCCCTTTTGTTTCGTCATTTGACCATTGTTATTGACCCGGTCCGAGTTACCGCTTGACTCGGACGAGTCGGGCTGTTTAGGCCCTTTAGGGTGTTATTTGTGGCCAAAGGGTGGCGACTCGGCCTTTTTATGAGTTGACCCGGACGAGTTGGAATGGGTCCGACGGTTCACGTTCTTTGGTGGCCGAAA
>BRYE01000022.1:14719853-14724853 GCA_030159115.1 Actinidia arguta var. hypoleuca
TGTTATAATTGAGAATTTGAAACATATGAGAGAGAGAAAAAGCCATTTATTCTCAATCAATACGTGAAAATATTGAACCTACGGATCATCCCATTATTTTGGGCAAGTTTTTCTCGAGCTATTTTGACTGTTTTGATTTTTAATATTTTTTTTATCCTGACAAGAGAAATATAAAAATGTAAGAATTTTGTTCAATTTGAGAAGAAAAAAACACTCTAGACAAAATTTTAGATTGTTTGTCGAGTAAAAATAGATTTTTCTTCTTCTAAATTTAAATAAAAAAATTATATTTTTAGATTCTTTTAGTCAAGAAAAATAAAAAAAAAATATAAAATTCCGATCAAATAGTGTTAAAAAAAATACTCGTCAATCCGAGTAATGAAAATAATTCAAAAAAACTAACCCAAACTGAGTTAAAGTAGGAGTGGGGATCTTGAATAAGCTCTTTGCATAATATGGGTTTGGGCCCAAACTCGATATAACAAAGTTTCAGTTCTAATCCTGAGTCAAACAAAAGTACTAATTTACAAAGCCAATTGGGCCAGGCCAGTCAGGTTACATTATCAGATAGAGTGTAGTAAATGGGCCTTCGTTTCCTGTGAATTGGTGATCCAACAAAACAATCATGCTAGGAGACAATCAAAAAACAAACCCAACAACTTAGGATTTAATCCCAGTAATAAATTAAATATTGTAATTTTAATTATAATAAATTAAATTTTAAAAATTTAATTTGATCAGGTTTGAAATTCTCCGTCAATCTTTATTTATTAAAGTTGACGGAACCAACTAACTTTTGCTAAAAAATTGGAAAAACGACGTCTTTAGATGTTATCACAATTTAATCGGTGCAATGAGGACCTATTTTCAAGTAAAATTTTGAAAATTAGCTAAAACATTTAACTTAAAAATAAAATCTAAATATATTGATTTTAACAAGACAATGTATAAATTAAGGCCTTTAAAGGTTGATAACTTTGAAAAATGTCATTTTTAAAATTTTTTTTGCAAGAATTAGTTGGTGCCGTGAACTCTAATGAAATAGAGATTAACATAGGTTTTTAATTGTAATTGTGGATTTTTTGTTTGTGGAGTGAGAGAAGAAAAAATCAAAGATAGACATTCGCGGCGGGTCTACGGCTGCGTAATTAGTTTCAACTCTCCATCCGGTTAACCAGTTGTGCCTACTTGCAAACACAGGAACAATGAGACTTGCCGCTGGAGCTGTTTCCGGGAAATGGCCCTCCGACGGTAAGTTAGACGTCCAAAAACGTGGAGAGAGAAAATGTGTGTATATTGAGATAACAAGGTTTCACGTATCTCAGTGAGAACAATAGTGTTATTTTTTATTTCTTAACTCAGCACGTGGCTTGACGCGCTAGCTTTTTGGTAACTCGACAGACTAGAGCTTGGCGCGTTCTTGTACGCGTCGACTGTTATGTTAGTGAGTAGGCGGCTGACCCAGCCATGCCCATACGGTGTGGCTAATAGCTCATGATTAACTGCCAGCGTCTCCATCCGGGTTTGGGGGCTGTCAGAAGGAACTCTGACGTGCAAGTCACCTTATGTTCCCTGACATCCCTCAAGAGTATCTCCGGTCGTTGTCCCTCGCTCGAACTTCCAACGCAATTATTGTTTAGAGCTCGTTGAGTTGCGGCACCTCGGATGTAATGAAGGTCTTGGCTCGGGCAATATATCTTCAGTAGTAACTGCTCCGAACTCCGACACAGAAGACCTACGATCTCGCTCTGCAGTAAGGGCTCAACGTGGACCCTCGCCCTAGCAAGGTCAGTGCCCAATTGTGCCTGCACCGAGTTTCGACAAAGGGGACCACTGAGTTTGCTTCTTAGCGGTAGCTCGGTGGAGGTCCCTGCCCAAATAAAGTCAGATTACGTCGTTGTATAATTTATCCCATTACAGTAATCAAATAAAAAATTTAGAATTTAATTTGTTACTATTAAAATTATAAAGTTTAATTTGTTACTTATGTCTAACATTTGTACATTTGGTTATCAATATTATTTGAGTTCACTATCTTTCAGATCCCTCTGCTTTGACGATGTGGCCAGCTCTTATTCTCGTACCAACGGTTCATTTTTAATGTACCATAAAAGTACAAAGACTATTTTACCCATGGTTAATGAAGCACTAGAATTGGAAGGGACCGATCACATTCTTGGGCTAAGCCGTGGTCAAGCCCATCGCCCCCTAGGCTTGTGCCGAGGTTAGTATTGATTGGATCGAACAACTTACCCTGGATCGAGCTTGGCCAGTATGTTGGACGGAGCTGGTGGCCTCATTCCAAGGCCGAGCACAACAAAGAGATGCACGAAAATTGAACTTGTTTCGAACGCTGGAAATTCGTGATGTGAGGGAAGTTCCTCCCATTTTCAGGCATTCCAGAGGACATATGAGTAGTAGAGGGGAAAATGAAGAAAATGCACAGGTAGAAAAGGGGAATTTAGGTTTTTCGCACGAGTACGCAATTATTCATTTACATGTCAATATTTTTTTTTGTAAATTAGATAATTTTTTTTACATTTTCAGACTCCTCTCATCAAGAGGAACCCAAAAAAATATAAAATTTTGATCAAATAACCAAAAAAGTTCACTGAAAACAAAAAAAACTCAAAAACCAATAGCCCAATCTGAGCCTAAGTTCATTTTATAATTTTAAGCTAAAATAGATCAATTTTTTTATGCCTGTTTGGAAAGAGTTTATAGTAGTATATTGGATGAAATAATCTATTTTTTTAGTTACTCTAAACAGTACAAGTATATTTTTTTTTCTATCTCACTTTATCGTTTAATTCAAAAGTGAAAAAATCTAATTATTTTAGCTAGACCAAACGGATCCTCTTTTAATATTAGATAAAAGGATAAAAGAGTCTATTCATATTCTTAGATTAGAAAATAATAAAGTTATTTATTAATACTTAGGTGAAAGAGCCAAGACGCAAACAAGTTGGACAACAAATCTTGGATCTTCATCTATGAAATGATAAAAAATAAAATAAAAAATAGTTTAGTCAATCCCATCAATCTAATTAACCTACCTTTTCTTTTAGGTATGAAATTTGATGCAACAACAGAGAAAAATAAATTGAGGATCAACTATAAAGTATCAACTTTTATGATGTGTAAATACAAGAAAAATTACCAAAAAAAGGTACATAAACTTTGAATTTATAGAACAAATTTCGCCTTTTGAATTATTTTCAAGTTAATGTTTTTGGGTAAGTATTAATATTTTAGGATTGAGATTTGATGCAACTAAAACAAATTTTCATCTAGTTTTTGGATTTTTTTCTCAATGTCATCAATTCAATAAATTTTTAATTTTTAATTTTTAATCTTGTTTTTTATTTTTATTCTTCCAACTTTATATTTTAATTAGAGTCATTTGATATATTTGATAGGTAAATGTTCTAAGTTTGATTTAGTTTTCAGAATCAATTTTGCTGCATAGTTTTCAAAAAATTCATTTGGTTGGTGGTTTTCTAAAGTGGTTTTCTGTGAATTTTTCAAAAAAACAACAACATATTTTTGAGAAAATATTAAAAAGATATATTCAAATTCTCAAAAATTATTTTTGGTAAACAATGAATAATATCTAAAAATAATAATAAAAACTATTCTAAATATAATTTCTAAAAATCATTCTACAAAATTGATTTGAAAACTGAACAAACATAAGGAAATGCAATTAATGTATTGTCATGCAAAATCTAATGTATTATTTTCAATATTACCTTTTTCTCATTTTTCAATTATTTATATCAAATTTTAATTTTTTTTTTACAAATTTCATATTTAGATTTTTGAAATAGGCAAACAAGTGGGAGTGCTTGGTATGTTTTGGTGGGGATGAGTGTAACCCAAATGAAAACTCCTAATTGGTTAGAAGCCACTAAGGTCTCTTTCAATCACAAGAAATGAAAGTCCAATGTGCTCCACCACCAAAAAAACTCATTATCTTTTAGAAAACTTTTTATATAATTTCTTTTTGTTGGCCCACCAAATTCATCTGGACTTAGATTCTCAACAACCCCTCAAATGTATGGTGAAAAATGTTCAACTTGTAAACTCGATCACGAAGGTTAATATTTTAGAAATGACGTTGATTGAGTTCAATTCAATAACTGTTTAGTACTATTTTATAATTTAATAAATGAATATAACATATAAGATTATACCTATTTAAATATTTTAATATTAATCAATTATTAATTTATATCTAATTAATATAATTTTTTATATTATTAAATTTTTTAATAATATTTATAATATAAACGATTTAAATTATTAAAATAATTTTAAAATAAGATCTAAAATACTTAGAATGCATTGTTATAGTCAATTTAGGCCGGCTGACAAGCCAAGTCCCAATTCATCTTTCAAGAATAGTATCATCAGTGTCCAGACTAATATCACACTGAATGATAGAATGAGAAATAAAGTGATTGGACAGCTTAAGAAGCAATCTCTACCTTTTGAGGGACCATGCCCTTTTGAGATGGGTGGGGGTATATTCAAGGATAGAACCATGATTTTGATTCCAAATGAGACAAATTAAAATTAAAATATTTTTCCAAAATAATAAAACTTTAATGGATGAAAATGTTTTTTTTTCACAATTTTTTTGCTACGAAAGAATTTATTTTTTTATATTTTTAAGTCTTACCGAACGAGATTTCAGAATTCAAGTGTGTTCTTACTACTCGTCACTAAAGTAGGTGAAACTCACTCTTATAGTTCATAAACGTTTTCTATCAAGTTGACGTGGAAAAGGGATGTAGAATTGGTCTCTTTTGCAGAATTTTTCAGATATTTATGAATTATCACTTATTCAATGGCAAGAGAATTTGTGAAGCATTTAAATTATCATAGCAAAATGAATATTTGGTTAGGATTAATGCAACAAGCGGAGTGGATCTAAGTAATAATTTATTAAAGTTTTACCTAGAACCTGACGAGTTTTAAAATTTACGAAGTATCTC
>BRYE01000022.1:14747353-14749853 GCA_030159115.1 Actinidia arguta var. hypoleuca
ATAAACGAATCAAGCTGTTTGAGCTTGGCTAGTGTTTTTAAAAGTTCATTTGAGATTAGTTCTCTTGATAAACAAATCAAACTTAAACATATTTTTTTAAGTTGTTATATTTTTAAATTAAGTTTGAACAATCTGCTACGTGGCTCGATAAACTTATAATGCATAACGTGTAAAAAATTCAAGGTACACGAGCTCAGCTCGCAATCGGTTATCAGGGCCGATCCTGAGATTTTAAGGGTCTTAATCGAAATTTAGAGATGAGGCCATTTATACAATTATGGACTTGCGATTATTAAATATTTTTTTTCCCCATCATATAATGTGAGCAAACGATAATTTCACAAATTAAAATTCGCAAAAATAAAATAGAAATAAAAATTTAAACTTACAGTGTAATAGACAAAATGTCAATACTACTAATCAAAATCTGTAAATATCATACTAATAGGCTCAAAATCGTAACACCGAAAGGATTAAAAAACTTACTATAACAATTGACAAACAGAGAAATGTTGATGCTATGGGAGAAAGATTATTAGAAAAAATTAATGAGGATTGAAGTTTATAACTTACCATAGATGAAGATGAACGAGGAAGAGCAAAGTGAATAAGAGGCATTGGGTGCATTGGGTAAGGAAGAGCAATCTGATCCAAGAAACAAGGAAAGAAGAAATATTTAAATAACAAGTTAACAACATTATTCCAATAAACAGCAAATCAACACTTTTAAAAACGAATTGGTCCAATTCACCAACAAAATAAAAGTAATCAATCAATTTTCATCTAAATACATCCGCTAGTGCTCTGCACAATCCATCGGTCATCCAGCAACAAAATAAAAGTAATAAATCAAATTTCCAGTGAGTAACTCACTACAATGACCCAGAAATGACTCGTCATTGAAACCAGAAAAACTTTAATTTTTCTTCAAAAAAAAAAAAAAAAGAAAATAGGAAACAAAACAAAACAAAAAACAAAGTATTTTTTTAAAAATGACCCCGGGCTCTATTTGCTTAAATTTCAAAAAATCCGGACTCCACTTGTAAAGGAAGAAATTACAAAACCAAAACCTAAGTTGTCTACAGAAATAAGTTGGAGAAATTCACCTAGCATTAAGTTGACTTCAATTTTGAGCGCTTCCTCAACGACGAAGACGAAGATGAAGACGAACGGACGAAGTTTCCAAACCTCTTTGGTCGACAGATCGAGAGAGGGGGGAGGGTTGGGTAATGACCTAATGGCGTAGAGCTCATGGGGAGAGAGTGGTGTAGCGTTTGGAGTAGAATGGCCGAATGGCAGCAAGTGAAGAATAAGCAGAATGCCAGGCTAGTGCAAGTGAATAATAGGGCCTTTTTTTTTTGAATTGGGCCCCCAAATTTTGGGCTTCTGAGGTGGCTCTAAAGCCTGGGCTGAATTGGCTTCAGCCCAAGGCCAGCTTTGTCGGCTATATTAAAACTCGTTTGAACTTAGTTCGCTTATTAAACAAGTCAAGCATAAACCTATTTAAAAACTTGTTAAATTTTCTTGAATAATCTACTGTTATTATCATCTATATCCACGTATTTTATCATACATTGAAGTGATAGTGCTATGTGTATTTTAGCATACTAGTTGTAAACTATTTAGTGTTTGTAGCATTGCTACAAAATTAGTTGTGGGTCTACTTTGAGCCTACTTGAGGTTGTGTTTGGGGATTTGGGGAGAAAAAAAATATTGAATTTGAGAAAAAGAAAAAAGTTAGAGGATCTAACAGTTTTAAAGAGTTGGATCCTTTAATTTTTTTTTTTTTTCTATTTCTTTGTCAAATCATTTATTCAAATACAGTGATAGTGATTCACCCTTCAATACTCATGGAGTAGATCATTTAAACAAAAAAACAATATTACTAAATAAATATTTGTTGTGTAATAATCTCGACATTAGCCTTTTTACAAATGCACTCCATATTTAGTATTTATTATGCAGCTTTTGAATAAAGACCTAAATTACCAAGAAAAAAGAAAGAAGTAAAGTGTACTGGTATGCGGAGGGGTAATTCTCGTAACTAAAAAAGTATTAAGGGCTCTATGGTAATTTTGCATAATAAAAATAAGGGTGAAATACACTGATCTCCCCTGAAGTTTACCTTTAATACACAAAGTATCCCTAACGTTTGAGAAATTACACTGACCTCCCCTGAAGTTTAAAACTTATAACATATTTCTTCTAAAATACACTGAACACCCCTAAAATACACTTCTAAAATACACCTTAGGAGTGTTCAGTGTAATTTTTCAAACGTCAAGGGAGTACCTGTATTAAATGCAAACCTTAAGAGAGGTCATTATAATTTCTTAAATGTCAGGGGTACTTTGTGTATTAACAGGAAATCTCAAGGGTGATCAATGTATTTCACCCTAAAAATAAAAGTGAAATGCACTTCATAAAAGTAGAATGCAAAAATCATCACCTTATTTGTTTGATCAATAGTGCATACAATTTTTAGAACAATAAATATATT
>BRYE01000022.1:14809853-14812353 GCA_030159115.1 Actinidia arguta var. hypoleuca
ATTAATTATTTTAAATATAATATTAATATAAAATAATTTAGCTTCCAAAGATGAATGAAAATCCTATTTTATCTACTAACCCCTAAATTAAGCCGCATCTATATTATTACATTTATTATCTTAACTTATTAACCAAAATTTAGGTACAAAAAGGAGTTTTTTTTCCTCTCGTCACTACTACTTTGGATATAAAATAAATTAATATAATTTTATATTTTTTGATCCGTACATAGCACAGGATTTTGCTAATTTCTATTTATTACAAGCATATTATTTCTTTTTGGTTAAATTTTACTAACATTTCTTTAGGATATTTGCAATCAAACCATTAAAGGGGTATTTTCGTCAATGAATTTCATTGACCATGCCATGTGCTGGTCACATGACTTTTCCCATCCAGAATTCTAACAGATAATTAACGGAAGTTGTTAATTGTCAATACTCAGATACATTAAGGTGGTTGAGTGACCAAGTTCAACCGATAGGGAGGCAACTCAGAAATGAGTGATAGTTCAAGAGGTTTTATTGTAATTTACACAATTTTATTTATATAGAAGGGTATGATTGAAAACAAAAAAAATAATCTAGAAATAATGCATTTGGTGTTATTTATTTGGAGTTTCTTGCAATAATAATTGTATGTGATTACAACGCATATTAAATGCAATTATACTGCATCTATTATTGCTTAACAAATGTCATATGTACACTTTTAGCATACTCTGACCAAAAATATTCTCAAATATACAGCATGGACCAAACACGGTATCGCTAGGCATAATATATTTTATACAGTATATTAATAATGCATATTTATATGTAGTGAGACTCGTATTTTTGTGAGTTCGACATTTGCGTGTGAGTATGCACTTTTAATGCCCCCACAAAATGCATTATTTCTATTTTTTTTTATAATTTTAATAAATAAATAAGAACACATTGTCAATTTGTCCTCTCAATTTTGAGTAATATTATAGTAGCTATATTTGTATACTATTATATCTATTTACGCTTCAACTTCCTACTTCTATCTGCTCTGAATAATTCCAAGAGATCGGATAACGATTTTCTCTTCTTCATCAATTTCATCTTCCCTGTCATTTTAATTTTTGGTATGTTGTTAATCTTAGTGTGATCTTCCTTGTGGGGTGTGAGTTTGAGAAAGGATAAAAAGAAAATTGAGGATAGACACTTGCGGTGAATCTGCAATGGTTGAAAGAGTTGCAAACAGTCACTGGTAGTGTGGCCAAATTGTGACACAGAGACAGTGAGATCGCCCACCGAAGCTATTTTCGAAAAACGACTCTCCAACGGTCAAGTTAGATAATCAAAGAATCAATATATGAGCAAAATAAAAATTTCATTAATAAAATATTTTTTTAAATTTCTCACACTTGGTCCACTTTAAATTATATATGTATGATGTATTAATGTATCATGTATGCTTTAAATATAAATTTTAAACTATATATATATATATATAAACTTTAGAAAAAATTAAAGTGAGGCCAAAGTTCGAAAAATCCCAAAAAATTCAAAAAGTCTAAAAAATAAAAAAAAAAACAGAAAAGCCCGAAAAAGTTCGAAATCCAAAGCCCGAAAAGCCCAAAAAAGCCGACAAATTTAAAAAAAGCCCAGAAAAGGCCCGAAGTCCGAAAAAGCCCAAAGCCTAAAAAAGTCCAAAAAAGTCCGAAAAATCCGAAGCCCGCGAGGGCCGGGCTTGGGCTACAAGATTCCTCTCTAGGCCCGGCCCGACCCGACCCGATCAAAGTCAAAAGTCCGTGAGCTTCGAACTGGGTCGGGCTCAGACTTTTACTGTTTGGGCCGGATCGAACCGATGGAGAGCCCTAGGTGACCTTATATAGCATAGCTCGGCGCATACTTTGACACGTCAACTGTCATATTATTGGACAGTCTGCAGTTCGGCGCATGCTTGTACATGAAAATTGCTGTGTTAGTAAGCATGGCTGAGTCAAGTAGGCGGTTGACTCAGCCATACTCCTAGGGCTTAGTTGGTAGCTTGTCATCACACCATTATTTTCTTGATCCAGGCATAGGACTGTAAAAAAAAAAATTGCCATGCAAGTTATCGTCTATCCTTTGATATGCCTCATGATTGCCGCCGACCGTTGCCCATCGTCCAAATTTCAATGCAATTACCTTAATGAGCTTTTTATAGAGCGATAACTCGAAAGTGATGCTGGTCTTAGCCCAGATAGTGTCAGTGCTTGGTAATATCTCGACTGAATTCTAGTGTAGAAACTCTCGAACTTATTTCATAACGATAACTCAACGACAATGCCTATCTCAACAAGACCAAAACTCGTAATTGTGTATTTTATCCCCTTACATTTCTCATGCAAACTTATAGAGGGAATGGGATATGGCTTCGTTGCAATTTCATCATTGTTGCTACTCCCCCTTGTTGTGTTCTTCAATTGTGTATTTGGGTCTAGCCCCCAATTAGCTGCCCTCATATGGCCCAAGTTGCTGATTTTCA
>BRYE01000022.1:14817353-14824853 GCA_030159115.1 Actinidia arguta var. hypoleuca
ACTAGCTCCATCAGCATCTCTATTTTAATTCTATTAAATTATAATATTATTTTTTTATAATTTATTCATTCTATTTTTTTTAACTGTCATATTTTTTAACCCATATATTTTAAATTGAACAGTATACAAATGAAATGAACAAGTTTAAGAAGTTAATCCATACAACTGAGAGTTAAAGGATCTAAAAATAAATATTTTGGTAAAAATATAGGAATGCAAAATATAATTTATATTTTAAATAGCAAGTGAATACTATTGACTAGTCAAATATGATTAGGCAGTGTAACAAATTTATTTTTGTAGGCTATTTTAACTAATTTGAAGTGAAATATTTTTAGAGTTTTTATTGGCTAAATTAGCCAAAAGTAGCATTTAGTCAACTTGATACGACCCTCTTAGAGCAAATCACAGTGGTGTTTTAACTTGATTGGTCTAAATAATAAATTTTATTATTATTTTATTTAAATTAATTATGATCAATATATATCATTTAATGAGTAATATAGAGTAATACTCGAAAAACACCCATTAATATTTCCATCCTAGGAGTACGACGCACGAGGAAAGGAAAATTGTGCTATTGCTGTACGAGCGCCCAATAATTTCTCCATTCTAGGAGTACGACACGAGAAAAGGAAAGTTTGTGCTCCAGAATTCTCCATGCATACACGCACGCGTATAGATATTTGTTGGAAAATTAATTAAATTATTTAACTCTCTTGTAACAAATTCTAGTGATTGACGTAAACAGTAAGATTCACAATTTTTTATTTAAATTATGATTGATATATAAACATGTTGTTGAATTTGACTTCAAATTCATAGTTAAATTTGAATTCAAACTCCTAACTTATAAAAGGGTTTATACTGAAAGATAAGAACATTAAATCACAAAAGAAAAATCTGTCTTTCTCTTTATTTTTTTCTCTCTTTTAGAATATGTGTTTCTATGGTTGAGAGAGTGAAAACATGAGAGATCTATATTTATTTTCTCTATAATAGTGAGATTGCTGGTCATCAAGTGGTCGGGGACCTATTTTGATCGGGTTGGGCCAAGTTCGGTGGTTTTTGAGTGGTCAATGGATCGGACTGAGATTGAATTGGGTTTGAAATATGAAACCCAAGCTCAGCCCACAAGTCTTAAGGGGCCTGGGCCTACGGGTCTTGAAATAATATTTTTTTAAAATATATTTTATTTTATATTAAAAGATTAAAAATATCAATTATGAAAAAAATAATGAGTAATTACATAAAATTATTCATATATATTGATTCTTTATATATAAAATATGATAAAAAAATTAAAGCCTTCGGCCTTTTCATGGGTCAGGCCGTGAGCTGGCGCCCGGACTTTAAAATTGAATCTAAATTCAACCCATATTATTTTGAGTGTGGATTTTCTGGGCCATGAGCTAGACTTGGGCCGGGTCATGGGTAACGAACTTTTTGATGACCCTTAATCTGAGATCATAAATAATTTTACTAAATTTCATAAATCATTATGTCTATATTTGCATATAATTGGTGATTCCATTTTGGACGCAACACATCTATCATTCAATAATTGCTCCGCGTGTGCACCTTCCTCGCCACTCCCTACTTTTCTGGTGACCAATCCATTTACACTACCTAGCAATAAATACTAGTAGTTTGATTTTATTGACTAACGGCACATGAATATTAACCACAAGCCCGGTCTGCGATAAAATATATTTTTAAATTAGTTTTGTATTTTGAGCATCTTCAATAATATTTTTTAATTATTCATTATATTTTAAGAAAATAAAGAGTCTCGTACAGTTAAGGGATTATTTTTTTTATTATCATCTCTGATAATGTTTTATATATATTTTTTTATTATGTTTTAAAAAAATTGTTTAGCCTTTTTAAAAAATATGATGGGACAAATAGAGTGACGAGAGAGGAGAGAGAGATAATTATATTTTACGTTTAAGAGATGATTATACGTCAATGTAAAGCGGCAACGTAGCACTCTTCATTTTTAATGGATGTGTTAGAGCATCTCCAATAGACACCATATTTGTCCTTTTTGCTAGATTAGAGAGTTAAATCCTAAAAATAAAGCAACCTCCAAATAGAACCCATAAAAAACCATCTAGCTATTTAAAAGAGTTGCTATAGTCGGATGAAGAGCTATAATGAATGTTCAATAGAATCAAAAAAGTCAGAATTTATATCCAGTATGATCAAAAGAGCTAAATTTATGTTCAGTAGTTCAAAATTATAAAATTTAAGATAAATTATTAATTTTTGTGAAGTCAAAATTATATTTATGATAAATTATATTAAGAAAAATAGTGTAATTTTTTTTAGTGGGGTCAATTAACCACACTTGCCCTCACTTGACTCCATCCCTAGATATAGCTAGAACTTAGGTTCATTGAAATCAAAATTGTCATAATTTATGTCTAATAGAGTCAAAATTATAAAATTTATGACAAATTATTAATTTTTTATAAGTTTAAAAATATATTTTTTATGATAAATTTTATTAAAAATAATAATATATATTTTTTTTAGTGAGATCAATTGACCTCACTTGTCCTAGTATAGCTCCGTCAATGACTACAATAACTCGCTAGGTTTGGAGAGTTACTCTAACAAAGCCCAAAAATATTTTATTCAAAAAACTTGATCCACCCAAAAAAAACCCTCTCCTCTCACGTGGCCCTACTAGGAACACAACAATGGTGATTAATGATAACCCTATATAAGATCATATCTCTCTCTCCTGCCTATGTTTGCTTTAATATAAAAATGGAAAATACTGAATTTATGTAAATTAATATATTTAAATAAAATAGAGAAAGAATAGAGGTATTGTTGAAGAATATATTTAAAAATTGGTTCATAAAAAATATAGGGTGTACTTTTTTATTTTAATTTAAAGAGAGAATGGACGCTATTGCTGGAGATGCTCTTAGACAGTTTGTTAGAGCAAGTTTTTTGAGTTTTGCTCTCTAAACTAAAGTAAAAGTAGGGAATTGAAGTCTGTTGGAGAGCATTTTCAACCAGAGGCGGAACCAGGATATTAGTTTAGTGGGTAAAAATTATAAAATTATATATAATTATGGAATAGTAGAGTATTTTTTTCTAATGGTTCAAAGTAGTATTTTTTTTTTATTGAGGTGATAGTATAATTTTTTTTCAATGGAGTCAATTGACCCCACTTACCCCTTACTCCCTCCACCATGTCTTCAACAAAATTCTCTATTTTTTTTATTAAAATTTAAAAAAACTCTTTTTCTATTTTATTTAAATGTTATTTTTATTTAAATTATATTGTTTTTCTTTGTTTTTCTCTCTCCTCCATTTCCTTGCCATTCATCATAAACCCAGTCAAATCTGAAATGGCAGAACCCAACCAAATAAAAAAGGATAAAATTACTTACCTCCATTTGATGGACTTCTACAAATACAATCACATTTTATGTAGTTTTAAAAATAGTATTTCTTATTTTTAAAATTAATATTATTTTTTATATAAAATTTATTTTTATATAAAAATAACAAACTTGTCATGTGATTTAAGATTTCTAAAATTATTTTCTCAATACACACATTAAGATAAATAATTGTTTTTTTTTAAAAAATTGTTAATTTTTTTTTGAGTATGTTTAGATTATGAGCACGTAAAAAGTATAAAATAAATTATATAATTTATTTAAAAAAAATATGGTGAATAAAATTTTATTTTTTAAGTACATTTTTATTAAGAGTACAGAGTACTTAAAAAAAACTATTTAGATAAATTATTATTATTTTAATATTTATTAATAAAAAATAAAAATAAAATAATTTATAAATAAATGATATTTTGAAAAGAAAGTATTTATTTATTTTAATGGATGTCTTAAGAAATTTTTTTTGGATGCTCTAAATCAAATGTTAATTTTATCATTTTTTCACAAAAATGAGTTATAGTGAGAAATCTTAACATTAGTTTTAAAGTTAATAAAAGTCAATGTTAATTCTAAAAAATAATAATAAAAAAAAATTATTTATCAGAAACCTCAAGGGAGGCTAGTGAAATTTACCCAATATAAAATTACAAAATTCTCATACCTACAATTTTACAAATGAGAAATAATGGAGAAGTAGTATCATAGTTATCAAAATCGGATCGGATCGGACGGTTCAATCGGAAATCGGATACATAATCAGTCCGATAAATATATTTTACCGAAAATACAAGCGAACAACATTGAGCTGAAAAAATCGGCTTTATTTTATTGAATCGTTGAACCGAACGTGTTAAAAAAATTATTTTTTTAACACATGCAAATTGATAATAATTTGCTTCAATTTACTTCGGTTTTTAACTCATTTATTATTTATAAAAATTTTCTTATATTTTAATATCACGTGTAAAGTTGATTTACTGTTAATTTTAAGATATCAAACTGAATATATTTTTATTATTTATTAATTATAAGACCAGTTAAACCGGTTGAACCAGTAAACCGTTGAACTGATGTCTTGATCGGTTCAATGTCTGATCCAATTATGATAACTATGAGTAGTACTACTAGAATAGATGGTACCCTAACAATGGATGACCCCAAATTGTTACTCCATAAATATCATATGAGATCTGAGACCCTTCATAGAGTATACTCTGGGTAGGACCTTAACCGGCTCTCCTCATATGGTGACGAGTGAGGGAAGACGGATTGACTGAAGAAGCTAAACTGAAAGAGAGGAGAGAAAGCAGCCAGAGGAAGTCCCCCTATGTCTTACATTGCTAAAGCCAACCCAGACAACCGTAATCATGGGCAGAAGGTCAAAATTATTAGAACTTATATTCAACGAAATCAAAATTGTAGGATTTATGACAAATTATTAATTGTTTGTAGCATAAAAATTGCCAGAATTTAGGTTCAACGGAGTCAAAATTATAAAATTTCTAGAGTTTAGGATAAATTATTATTTTTTTATGGTATTAAAATTATATTTATAATAAATTATATTTGAATGGCAATGGTATTTCCCTATGGGAATATTCGTGGGTTAGCCTCTATTGCCTAGGATCACATGTTAATAAACAAGATAAAGTTAGTTGTATTATTACTGATGACAATGAATGGGATCTTTCAGCTATTTGTAATTTGTTATCTCGACATGTCCAACAAGAAATTCTCAGCATCCACATTTTCAGGCATGCCACTTACCCTGATAAACCATCTTGGCAGGGTTCATCCAATGTAAGGTTTCTACTGTTGTTGCCTATAACCTCATTAGAAATTGTGATGAGTTGAATTCTAGTTGGCATAGAATTTGTAAACTTAAAATTCCTCACAGATTAAAGAGTTTCATGTGGATTGCCTTACACAAAAGACTTTTAACAAACCAAATGAGAAGTACTAGAGACCTTGAAACAGTTTTTAGGCGTTGTCCTTATCTCCATTGAGTATTGGAACAAGATTAAGGGAAGACCTTGAATCTCTCTTAATCAGGATATGCCTTTAACTGAT
The DNA here is from genome assembly GCA_030159115.1 of Actinidia arguta var. hypoleuca. Taxonomy (NCBI): domain Eukaryota; kingdom Viridiplantae; phylum Streptophyta; class Magnoliopsida; order Ericales; family Actinidiaceae; genus Actinidia; species Actinidia arguta. The sequence continues at coordinate 14,822,849 of BRYE01000022.1, forward strand.
TGGATCTTGAAGAATCTCAACTATAAATAAAGCATGGAGAATGGTTTACATTGGTATAGTATCTATTGTCTTATGACAAATCTGGAAGGACAGAAATGACAAAATCTTTAACAACAAAGAGTTTTATTGTAATAGAAGTCTTAGCCTTGTGTTAAGGTACTCTCATGAGATATATGAAACGTTCCTATTAAATTTTTGCACAAATCATTACTATGGAGCTTTGATTAGATGGGTTTGTCCTAATACATATTCTATCAAGCTGAACACAGATGGTTGTAGTAAAGGCAATCCAGGACTTGCCGATTTTGGAGGCCTATATTAGGGATGAAGCGGGTAGCTGGATGTATGGTACATGATAACCTGGAGAAATGTGCTACAATTGAAGCGTAGTTGTGGGCGTTATATAAAGGACTTACTATAGCCTACCGACAAGGGTGTTCTAGACTCATTGTGGCAATGGACTCTGAGCAAGTGATGCAATTGATAGAGCTTGGACCTGATCCGAATTTTTTATTTAAAGGTCTAATTGAGGATTCAACATTCTTGTTGTAAAGATGCAGATTCAACGTCTCTTATGTCCCTAGAGAGGCAACCACTTGTGTGGATGCTTTGGCCAACATGGGTGCCAACCAAACAAGAGAGTTGGTTGCTATTCGTGACTCCCCAGTAGAATTGAGTAGGGCTGATATGATTGAGCTAAGTTCCAGAAGAATGTAGTATTTTTTTTCTTCTCTATTGCCCTTTTAATTTCCGATATACCCCAAAAAAGAAAGAGAGGCGAGAGAATATATAGTTTTATTTATATTGTGTTAAATAGTAGCTCCCCACAAGTGAGAACTAGGGAGCAACTATAGCAACCCCTAAATTCTAAAGCTTTTGATCAATTCCAAAAACTTAATCCATTTCCACCAAACCATATTGAAATCTCCAACAACTCTATCATCAATTCCTGACGCTTTTGATAGAAATCTCTAGAGCTTTTCTTTGGTGCTTTGGTCGTGTCAGTGTGTGTGTATATATATATATATATATATGAGTTTTTATGTAAAGAGAGAAGGCTCTCAGGGAAAGATGAGTTTTATGCGAGAAAAATCATTAAATAAAAAAATAATATTTAAATCAAATAGAGAAAAAATATGGAGTATTACCGGAGATTGTGGTAAAAAAATTGTCCCCTAAATTTAAGGAAACTCCTATTTTTTTCAAAATATAAAGTATTGCTGGAGATGCTCTTAGTGAGTTAATTTTTTCAATTTTTATTTTTTTTATTTCGTCTTCGTTAGAAGAATCATTTTTTTTTAAAAAAACAAAAAGCTATTACAATCCAAATTACTCCAAAAATTGATTATTATGGATCTTAATGCCCTAATTGTGAAAAAAAATTATTTTTTTATTCCTTTAATCGAGATGAACCAAAAAAGTATTTTTTTTGAAAAAAAACACTAAAAAAGTTCATTAAAAACGAACAAAATAAACCATTATACGGTTTATACCAAATTCGACCTCAAGTGTGATTAGTTAAATAGCGGTTTCTTATTGCTTTAAGCTGGCATACTTTACTGTTTTAATAAATCACAATTCACAGTATCTAAAAAAATATTTTTCCTAAAACTAAAGCCCTTAGTTTTGTCATACAAGTTGGCTTGTCACCTTCCAACCTTGGAAATCACGGATCACACTTTATATATAAACAAATCACAGACATCTTTCTAACTCATTTATTATATGGGGAACCATAAAACACTTCCTGTCCATATTCATTGGCCAATCTGGACCGTCCATTCTACCTAACGTGAATTGTTTGATTTAAGGATAAATTTCACTGACCTCCCCTGAGGTTTTTGACAAATGCAGACACCTCCCCTGTGATTTTTGAAATTGCATTGTTTTTTCTTACTTTTGAAATTATTATCAAGATTTCTCTCTTGAGTCACTTTAATACACCTATATAAATAAATATTTCTCTCTTTTTAAAAAAATATTAATAAAAAAAATTATTTTTTAA
>BRYE01000022.1:14879853-14882353 GCA_030159115.1 Actinidia arguta var. hypoleuca
AACCTATCTATCTATTACTAATATGTTATCTTGTGCAAAAGATTAATCCCTCTACACAGTAGTCTCCCTGTTTCATTTTATTTATTCCTCTTAGGAAGACTACTTTTTTTAACTCAAACTAAAATTATTTATAATCATTTGTAACAAAAATTGTCAAATAAATTTTGATTTTTAAAAATGAATAGATATTTTGAGCAAATAAAATAGAGTAAGAAAAATAAATAAAATATTGGGAAACTAGAATTATTGAGGGGTGACCACGAATCCCAATATGTCAATGCACTAATAATTACTTGTGCTCACGTACATTATGTTAAAATAAAAAATAACACATTTTAAACGTATTCGTTAGAGTTTTAGAACTTAAAAACATATAAGATATAAACGTCAGATAAAAAAATATATTATGCATATATGAAGATATATATTGCTACAAAATAGAGAACAAATTAGAAAGTATAATAATTTAAAAAAAAATATTGCTAGTTTGGGAGAAATGAGGGAGAAAGAAAGTGGTGTTCTAGTTTTTTGGGTGTGGGTTCCACTAAAAAATGATCTAATGTGTAAAAAATATGTTCAGTTTTAGAGTTTTTTTGGTCATTGAATTACAACATATGCGAACCCTACACCTTTAATAAGAATGAAGTGATATGATTTTAGAAAGAAAATAGTCTCAAGTGAAATCTCAGCCATTAAATTAATTCAAATAGATTACAACTTTAGATAGTAGGAGATAGTTTGGAACATTCAAAAATATTAATTTTATGACTGAGATTTCACTTGAGACTATTTTCTTTCTAAAAAAATTTTGGAACATTCAAAAATATTTGTGTCTTATATTATATATTTTTTGTCATTATTTTGATAAATTTATTTAAGTATTTATTTTTACTCAAATATTTTTATTATGACCATTGGATAAATTAATTTCAATAAATAAAAAAAATATATAATTAAAGAAAATAGATATAGGAAAATTACTTACCTTTCTATTTGGGTAATTTTTTTAACTGCTTTGCTTTAAACATTTTATTGTCTTTAGTGAATTTCTTTCACTGAAAAATTTATGATTTTTCTAGATTATTGTTATCTTTTTTAATTTTTCTAGATAAAAGAAAAATAAAAATATAAAAAATTATCTAATTTAAGAGAAAGCTCACGAAAAATGAAAAAAATTATTGTTATCTTCAAATTATTTTTTTAAATATTTTTAGACTATTCTAGTCAAAAAAATTAAAATAATATAAAAAATTAATCAAAAAATAAAAAAATTATTAAATACAAAAAAATTCAAAAATGAGGAAAAAAAGTGGTGTTTTAGTTTTTTTTTAGTGTGAGTCCCACTAAAAAATTGATCCAATTAAAAAAATAATTCAATTTGAAAAAAAAATGTCAAACTTTAGAGAATTTTTGGGTATTGGATCACAATATATGTGGACCCACACATTTGAGAAGAAGGAAGTGATATTTTTTTGGAGAAAAAATAGCCTCAAGTCAAATATCAGCTATTGGATTAATTCAAATGGATTCAAACAGTAAATTATGGGAGATAATTTTGAGATTAAAAAACTTTTTTGTCTTATATTATAGATTGAAGGAGCCTGAGATATTGTACTACGTCTTTAAACTTCAAGGAAGGGATTGTAATTTCATGAACAAGACAAATCTCAGTCGACATCAGTGTATTTTTCCATAAAAAAATTCAAATGGAAATTGGCTTTGTAATTGGGTAAATTTCATTTTTTCCCCTAAATTATTTCTCGGAGTCACTTAATCCTTCTAAACTAAAATTCAGTCAACTTGCCCCCTTAAACTATTAAAAGCTGCCCCTTTATTATTTATGTTAGTTATTCGTTAAATATAAAATATTAAATTATTATTTGAGTAGCTTATGGACAAAAAATTAAATTAAATAAAATCCATAAAATATCCCTTTTTTTTTTGGTAATTAACTCTTTTCATGACTTAAATTGCCCAAATATTGCCATATATAGAGGGAGAGAGATGAGGGAATGAAGAGGGAAAATAAATTGGGCTTCTCTCTCTATATAGAAATGTTTAGGTAATTTGGTCCTAAAAAGGATTAATTACAAAAAAAATTAAATTTTCAATTTTTAATAGTTTAAGGGAACAAGTTGACTGGGTTTTTAGTTTAGGGGATTTAAGTGATACTGAATAATAGTTTAGGGGAGAAATATGAAATTAACCCTCAAAACACTGTGAATACACCAGAAAGCGATTTTTCTTTGTTTCCCTACTTTTTCCCTTCAAAACCCAACCATTGTTCTCTCGCCATCGTAAACCATACAGAAGGTAAAATGCTCTCTCTCTCTCTCTCTCTCTCTCTCTCTCTCTCTCTCTCTCTCTCCATATATTTATAACTTTATGTATATATAGCTGCCCCATTATGTTCAAACTCTATCGTGGCTGTTGCTCTCACCAACCATTTCTATTTAACTTGATTCTTTTCTTCGGTTGATTGCTGAGAATCTTTGGGAAA
>BRYE01000022.1:14939853-14947353 GCA_030159115.1 Actinidia arguta var. hypoleuca
AGTTTACTTTGTTTAAATTAAAACTATAAAGACTAAAGTGAAACTTGGGTTAAGTTCAAAGGGATACAAGTGAAATTGATCCATGCACCTTTAATGAGATTATTTATTGGTCCATCTGATTTCATTGAAGAAGCCACCAAACATTGTCCTTCCTACAGTAATATCCACGCCTCTCTCTCTCTCTCTCTCTCTCTCTCTCAAACAGCAATACTCAGCTTCCTCGTCCTGAAAGGCACCAAGACACAGGCACATGTAGCATAGATTGGTAAGTCTACGTAGAAAATATTAAACATATACATGCATTTCAAAGGAATACAACACATCAGGTGATTTGTTTCATTGTTTATTTTATTGGACTAGGCTAGGGATGGAGAAAAAAAAAATCAAATTTATTGGGTATCCATATACTCGATCCTAATGGGACGGATTTGGGGGTCTTAAATTAATTTGGATAGGTTTGAGATTTAAAACATACAACCCGTTAGGACTTGGGTAGGGTATGATTTAGGAGTACCCGAACCCGAACCAGAACCAATTATAATTAAAATTATAAAATACCCTTTTATTTTTAATTTTAACCTCATATAAATAGAATAAGATTTAGTCATTAGGGCTCATTCTTCATATAATTAGAGCTTAAAAGATGGTGAATTGCTAGTTTAATTTCAATTTTAATTGTTTTGAGTATTTAAATATTTATTTTCTTTTGAAATTTATTATACAATAAGTTTAGGGACGCGTACGTGACAACTTTAAATATATAGACGATGGCAGATATCTTTCTTTGTAGGCAAAAGGTTTAATTTAAAGAGAGGAAAAAATTACAGATGAAAGAGATAAGAATTTCTCTACGATCCAAGCTCAATTTAAGGGGATGTTTTAGGTAAAAATTAAGGTATGAATACTAAGATAAGGTTAGAAGGTAATCATAAGTGTCAGTTTATCTCTATGTCATTGGAATTGGATAAATATTATTGTATACTAAATTCATTTTCTTGCTAAATACATTGAATAAAATTGAATGAATACAATACTCCAATTGATTTTCTCCTTATAAATGTAGGCTATCAACATATTTGATTTGGTATTTGAAATATCTATTGAAACAACAAAACACTATCTACACCCTCTAATTTTTATATATATTTAGTGTCTGAAGCATCTCTTGGTGATGTTCAAAGCTAAATACAAAAAAAAAATATAATTTAATATAGATATAGGAGAGACGATTAATACGTCGCGTGACTTATTTTTAGACGCGACGATAGAAACTCCTATTGCGAGTTCAGCAATACGAGTCATGTTACATGCACGCACCGAATTGAATACGTGCAAGAGTTGTGTGACAAGGGAGATTGTGTCCATACTCTAGATTTATAGAGATTGTGACATTTTTTGTGGCTCATCCAGAAATAAGGTCCTTGTGTGCATATTTACTACTTGCCGCGTAAGTCAAATTGAGTAGCTGGCCTCATTAAAGTTTCCTTTTTAATTTTATTTAATTTGAATTACCATTAATGTGTCATGTCATTATCATATCCCAATTAATCACTAACACAAAAAATCATATTTGGTTAGTTTTTGCTCTTAATATTTCTTTTCCTTTTTTTTGAAAAATAGGAAAGTCTAAATTAAAAATACCTGAGGGTATTTAGTATATCTTTTAAAATTATTTATTTAAAAACAAAAATTAAAATGTTTCATAATTGAGTTTCCAAAAATTATTTTTTTTTCAATTTTTATAAGTTATGTCGACTCATAAGTATGAGTTCAAACTGTGTTAAACACTCTGACACAATTTATAAAATAATATTTACGTAAATTTGTGGAGAAAAAAAATAATATTAAACTTTTAATGCAATTAATGACATGATACATTATTTGGTGGTGATTAAAATTAACATTTGCTTTGGAAACAATATTTTAGCAAATTTATTGCATGATATAAAATCCGCGTCGCCTGTCGGCTGATGTGACTTAGAGTCTGACTTTACTTTTAGATTATTATTATTAATTTTTTTTATGGAGAATAAAGATTATTGGAGTGTTCACTTTAAAAGCTATTGCCAAACATTAGATAGCGTATTAATACTAGAGGGGTTCACGTTATAGAGCATTTAGACCGAGTCAAATATTCAGAATTAATTACAATAAAATTGACGTTATTCCATCAGCTCGAATTCAGAATCTCACATATGAAAACTAAAGATTTAACTAATATTTAACCCTTTTCATATATATCGGTGTTGATGTTGTTTTATCAACTCGAACTCAAAATCTCATATATGAAAATCAAAGGGATAACCAACATCTAACCCTTTTTTATGTATATCGATTGAAAAAATAATAATTTAGAATTAATTAATTTAAAAGTCACATATTTTTTTTTTATTTTTTTGCATAGCACCATCAAATTATGGTAATTAGAATGATATGTTTGAGATGGTAAAATAAGATGGTCAATCTAGCATTATTGTTTGTTTTATAGGTTGCACGGAGTATTCGAATATTGTTGTGTATTTACTATTACTATATACATATTAACCAAAAGGACTCCATTGTAATTAGTCCCAGCAAAAAAAATATATCTTAATTAATATTAAAAGTATAAAAAAGATTTCATTTTGTGATTTTGCTTTGCCCTCGAATGGGTATGAGCCCAAATGTAGTAGATTTACTTTATCATTCCTCACAGATGAAAAAAAGAAGAGAGAGAGTTAGATTTAATTGAATAATCGTAGCCATATGATTTATCGTAAAAAAAATGGATGAAAAATATAAAGTTTAATTTCTCAAACATCCTCTAAATTATCTTCTTTTGTTGCTTTTACCTTCTCATCTAAAAAATAAATTATATTAACCACTTTAATTATTTGATTATATCACTTATACCCCTTTTGTTATTAATCTATTTGAAATAGTGATGAAAATCAATTACGTGTTGTTTATGTATTTCAATTAAATGTCCTTATATTCAAAATATCATTATTTTTTTGTGAAAAATAAGTTAATATTCTATATACAGGTTTATGCAGCCATTTTGTGAACAAACCTAACATTTATTAATAAACTTATAGAGATAGCGTTTTGACTTATTTTTCTCAAAAAAATAAGTATATCTTGGATATAAAGGTATATAATTGAAGCACATGTGATCGATTTTTATCATTATTTTATACGAATTAATAAAAAAAAATATAGGCGATATAATTAAATAGTTAATTGTATCAATATGATTCAATTTTTAAGTTATGGTTTGAAAGTGATACAAATATTGTGAAATAAACCACTGAAATAGTGGGCCTTCATTGAGCCCATTTCAAAGGTCCAATACCCAATTGAAATTGGTTTGGATTCGGCCTCTTTCTCCATTACTAAAAAGAAAAGAAGAAAGAGAGAAAAACAAAAATGGAGTCGTAAAAAAATATAAATAAATAAATAATCCATTAATTTTTTTTGGAAAGTTTTTGTAGCATTTTGACCTCCAAACCTCCAAAAATAATCACATTAATGTCAAAAGATTCGAATAATATATTTTTATGTTAAGAGGAGTAAAAAAATACAAAAGATCATTAATAATATAAAAACATAAATTTATGCAAGTTTTAATATAGAATGATGTGATTCATTATCAACATTTTTCACTTTTCGACATAAAACTCACAAAAATGATATTTATTTACAATTAGACCCTTGCCATGTCACTTTTTTTTTGTATTTTGGGGTGAGAGGATGAAACTTTTTTTAAGGAAAATATTACATAAAAAACTACCAAATCACTTTTTTTTTTCTTTTTCTTACATGTAGATCTTGCTCTTGGTAACTGCTTATATAATAATTTTTTTCTATTTATATAATAAAATTTATTAGTTTTGGGTTCTTGAGTTTTCTTGTTTTAGTGAGAAAAAAATTATCGTTTGATCAAAATTTTATATTTCTTCGGCTACTCTTGACGAGAGAAGTGCGAAAATGTAATAAATATCACTTATTTTGGGGAAAAAATCACTAAAAACAAAAATAAACTATTTATACTTGAAATAATCACGTAAAAGTATTATTATTTTTATTTTTAGTGATTTATTTTTTAAATTAGATAAAAAATTTATATTCTCGAACTCCTTATTAAGAGAAACTAAAAAATTATAAGATTTGATCTAAAAAAAATCACTAAAGAGTAAAGAAGAAAAAACTCCTTAACGAAATATAACTCAAAAACACTTATCCCAAACGCCAAACGAAACCTTAATTTAAAATTACTCTTTCCAAGTCCCATCGACAAGCAAATTGGGATTAGTGAAAGCTAACACGTGCTTGCTCACGTGTGGCTAGAAAACAAGTACAAATTTGCTTAATTAAAGAAAATAAGTTTCAATTTGTCTCCGACCGTACAGTCCAACTATGCCAAATGTCTCTTTGTGTCACTTTGGTCCTTTAAATGCTAATTTTCTCAATTTCATCCCTTATGTATGCAATTGAATTTTATATTGCTATTTGTTAATTACAGATGTTACCTTTTAATTCTTTTTTATTATAAAAAAAAATATATTATTTGATATTGTTCGTGGTTTTGACTTAATGAAGTTCTTTAGATATTTTTAAGCTCATTATTCTTTTGATAATAAGAATAGTATCCATATGTTTTGACCATTGCTTGAACTAATCGGCGTATGGACCTGTTGTTGGCAAAATTTTAATTTACCGAGTTGACAAACATAGATTTGTTTCGTATTCTACCTCAGATCGTAACTTAAAAAACTAATTTATTTTAGTTATTAAGATGATTATTACTACAAATTTTACTATGATAGATCATTAAATGAATTTAACTTTGGCTCTAGTGTTAAGACAAAAAACAAATAGCTTATTTGTCGGGTAGACAAACAAATTCTTTATAACTATAAAGAGAAACCGAATAAGTACAAAAAAAAATTTATCCAAACACAAAAGAAAATTACCAAAGACCAACAAAATTCGAAAACTAAAGTAGCTAGCTTTATAATCCAAGAAAAACTAGCCCAAACATGCATGAATATTTATTTAAAAAAATAGGTAAAAATTATAATGAATAATTTTAGTCTTTATTTATGGGGTCTTCGTTTAGTGGTAACACAATATTACGGCCACAGTGTGAATAATTTAGATTCTTTTGGTTATGTAAAATTTATATACTAAAGTGAATTTAAATTATTCATTCTAAATTTTGAGAAGTTTTCTTAAACCAAATTAAAAAACTGCAGAACTCCTCATAATCAACTTAAAAGTTGTTGTTTTTAGATGAGTTAGTAAACCCAAGGCTGTGTTTGGATCCTGAATTTTGATAAAAAAAAAATAATAAAAATAGAAAAGATAGACAATCCAACCTTTCAAAACTATTGAATTGCCTAACTTTTTTTTAAAAAAAATTATTAAATTTTTAATCCAAACACAGCCCAATTGTGAGCTATGTGGGGGCGCGAGGAACAAAAGAATTTCCACTAAGTTGGCTTTTGGCGGGATGACTAGGTCGAAGAGAAGATTCCTTTCTATTCTTCGGATATCCAAAGCCTAGGCCCAGTCCAAGGCCCACGTGTGGGTGGGCTTTTTTTTTTTTTTTTCCAGTAGAATGTTTATGATTTTGAGAAAACAAAAAGAAATGAAAGAAAGATAATAATTTCATATTTCCTAATTTGTGAAAATATTAGTTTTGTTTTCTAATAATGAAAAACATTAAATATTATTTAATATAAATAAAAACACTGAAAAGATGTTTAACATTTCTAGTTTGTTATTTTCTTTTGTTCCCTTATTTTATTTGTTTGTTTGATTTTTACTAACATACTATCATATTTAACATTTTATATCTTCTTTCGGGCAAACAGGTTCGGACCAAACGATTATTGGGTAGATTTAGTCGGGCTCCTGGCGAAGGATTTGGGCCAAGCTTCGGGCGAGCTTTGGGTTTGGACACCTAGGCCCAAGCCTAGCCATAAACAATGGGTTGGCTCGGGCTCGGGGAGGTCTAGCTTAAGCAAGCCAGGACAGGGCGCGACCCATGAATTATTTTCTCTTAAAATTATCATTGTTTTTTTCATTTTAACCTCTTAATCTAAAAATCCTACATTTTGTCGCTTGAGACAAACTTTACAAAATGACCATCTTAACCTTGCGTATTAGGTGATTCTATTTTAAAACCCAAAAGATTACTCTACCCCCAATTCCTCCCTGCACTAATGAAGGTTGAAAATTTACGTTTTCTCTTTAGGACCAATTTTTTTTTTATAGGTTAGTAAATTTTGGTTTGGAGGTCACAACCATGCTAGTTTGAGTGTGGCGGGATATCACATTGGCATAATGAACATTGACATTGGCTCTATTCAAATAGAGATTGTTGGGTGCGTGTCTTGTATTCTGCAGGACTCACGTTATCATTGGTTGTTTATATTTATTATCATTGGCCTAGCTTTGCTCTATCTCCGCCTCAAGTCCTTGCTTTTTCAATACACCGTTTAAAACCACGAGGACTTTCCTCATTTATTTTCTATTTTTGTTTTCTATTAATGGCAATTTGTAGTAAGCTAACAAAATTTACATGATTAATTTTCACAACAAAGATTTATGAAATATACTTAACTCTCAAAAAATATACGAATACCTAATAATCACCTAGTTTACATAGTAGGAGATGACTACGTACCATTGGAAAATTAATTACTTAAAACAGTAATCCCAATGAATCAATCAATTACAAAAATGAGTAATGTTCAGGGTCGGCCTAAGAGCTAGACAATTAAGGCTATTGTCTAGGGCCTCTCAATTTAAGAGGCCTCTAATTTTTTTGTAGTCAGAATTGCTCCTCGGCCTTGGCGCTGGACCTCGGCTAAACTGGGGTGACTTGCACAGCAACGAGCAAAAGTAATCGGCCGGGGTGAGGCCGCTCAAACCCCCTCCGGCGCATAAATTAGACCAAGGCGATCAGGAGATAATTATAGGCAACTATGAGCGGGCACAATAGTAAATGTGTATGTGGTGTCTGTGTTGAGCGTACCTCTTTGGTTATGGGGGAGCGACCTTTATATAGACGGAGTACTGAGCCGTGTCAGTGAATCATGGTGAGTTCCTCGGAAGGATAAGCATGGGAGGATATTCCAATAAAATCTGAAGATTAATCAGGAGGCTGCCAACTGGTGAACAATCCGTAATTATAGGTGTTGTTATGGAGATGGAGTCTATTGGGGAATGACGGAGGAGGAGTCTCATGACAGCAGACTTCTAACGGAGATGGAATCCTTTTGGAGAAACAAGTCTGTGTGGAGACGTCTCTCCTTCTGGTGAGATGAACCACCTCGCCCAAAGGCGATCTGGTGTAACCGTTTGTGAAGATGAAGCGGAGCTCAATTTATTAATCATACGAGACGACCAAGAAGGTGAGTGTTGGGAACATTAGGGCGACGTGCCTTACTCGGAATATATTAGATTTAGGACTTGTCCAAATTATCCCATATCATGTATGTATATATATGT
>BRYE01000022.1:14957353-14959853 GCA_030159115.1 Actinidia arguta var. hypoleuca
TTTTTTTCTTCTTCAAACAACACGTTTTTAAAAAGAACAACTTAAAGTTAGAGATTCGAATGAAGTTTTTTGGTTTTTGTTTAAAAAGCATGAAAACTGCTTATAAACAAGTTGTCAAACGAGGCCTGAAGTTGTGGAAGTGAAAATATGGAAGAAACTTCGTTGGCGTAATAAAAAGTTCTATTGCGTACATTCCAAATTTCGAAGAAAAGTTTACTATGATCTGTTTGGTTTGTCGTAAAACATTTTATTTTTCTTTGAAAGTGTCTTTCATGGAAAACTTTTGTGTCTTGAAAATGACTATACTAGTGGTTGTACTAGTGGCCTTGTGATGTGGGTTGGGGGTACTATAGCGGTGGCGGTTGTAGTGGTACTGGCAGCAACGACAACAACAATAACGACAAATAAACTGCAATGTTGGTAGAATATGGTGGCTGCAACATCAATGGGGTGATAGCGCCATAGCGGTCTTGGAAAGACACTATTGTTTTTAATTATGTCCGGAAAACATTTTTCACAATTCAAAACCTAACTTAATTTTCATGGACCATGGAGAAATATGTTTAACTTTCTTTTTTTGTTGTACCAAAAAACAAAAAAATGGAGTAGATATTTTTTCTTTAAAATTGTTTTTACCAAAAATAAAAGAGGCTTTTATGGGAAACAAAAGAAGAAAACCTAATATTTATTTTTCTTACCCAACAAGAGAAAATAAGAAAAAAAACCCTTAATTCCACTATTCCCCCCCCCACCCCCCACCCCACCCACCCACCCACCCACCCACCCACCCACCCACACACACATCATTTGGACATTAGTGAGTGAAGTACTGATAAATTAAAAAAAGTCCTAAAATACACATAGACTGTCTCACTTGTGTTTTTTCTCATCCTAAGCCTTTGAAGGTTGTTTTCTTGAGGCCTACCATGGAAACAACAAAATCAGTACATGTGCTTTGAATCTGCATATATGCCATTCACATGTGGTCCTAAGAAATCCAATCTGTATGAATGGTGACAAAACCAACTTGTTTTTGAACTGTTTCTGAATAGAAACTTCAAAGATTAAAGATGCAAAAGGTTGGTATATTGAATTAAGGGCTAATTGGTTAAAAATCCCTCAAAATATTTTATTCTAGTATAAAGATAACTTGAAAGATGTTTAAAACTAAGGTTCCTGAATGATGTTTGAGCTCATTTATGTCATTAAAAAGAAAAATTGACCTACAAGGGATTTTAGCTTTCAACATATTTTAAGTTATTTTTATACTATAATGAAACTATTTTGAGGGTTTTTTGACAAATTATTCCTTTAATGTAAGGAAAGAAGAAGGAAGGAGGAACTTTTTTGTGGCTGATGGGATTGGAACCTTAGAGCATCTCCAATGTTTTTTGCCATTTTGGCAATGCTATTGCAAAAAATTAGTATAATACAGTGTTATTTTGCTATTATTTGGCAATATTGCTGTATTGGTTGGATGTTATTTTGGCTGTATCAACTCATTTTTTTTTATCACATGTCAAATATTCGCTATAGGATCAAAATGACAATGCCAAATATGCAAATAAAATATACCAAATTGCTATTTTTTGGTAAGGTTTTTGGCATGCCATTGGAGAAGCATTTTTTTGAGGAGTTGTTATAATTTGGCTTTGGTAGTTCATATAGCATGCCGCTGACGTTGCTCTTAAGCATCGTTCAGTTATCAGAAAGAAAATGAAAGGAAAATGTTGAAAAATTGTAATTCTGTGTATTGTTTGATTGATTAATTAATTAGCAGAAAACTTGTGAAATTTTCATCTTTGCCTTAACTAGACTCAACTATCGTATGAATATATGACTATCATTGATATGAAACTAGTGGGTATTTAACATATTTTATTTTTAATTTTTGATATAAAACTTTGTGGGTATACGGTGGTTGACGTCGCATGTTAAAATGGGAGTGGCCTTTGTATAGAACTATGGATAGGGTGGCAGCAGCTGCGGCGACGGCAACAGTGACAACGACAACAACAATGTTGAAATGGAGCGGCCTTTGTATGGAACTATGGATAAAGTGGCAGCAACTATGACAACGGCAACAACGACCATAACAGCAGCAACGACAACAACCAAAATAGATGTTAATGATAGTAAGAGGTGGTTTTGGCTACAAATGTGGTGACATTAGTGAGGTGCGCAGGTGACAATAGTTGTGACCTTTGGTAAGATTTTATTCGTTTTCCACAAATAAGAAATTGAAAACGTTTTTGTTTTCAGTTGCCATTGAAAATGTTTTCGCTTTCATTTTTTATCATACCCAAAACCAGAAAATGCATATAACATTTTCAGAAAAAAATTTGTCACCGAAAACAAAAGGACATAGTAAGAAAACAACAATAAAAACTACTTTTAAGTTAATAATCAAACAAAAGGCTATGACAAGCAAAAATTAAACTCTCTGTCATAACTTATAAAATAATAAAAAGATGCACCAAACGTATTTTAAGTTAATAAT
>BRYE01000022.1:14964853-14967353 GCA_030159115.1 Actinidia arguta var. hypoleuca
GCACCTCCCAAAACAGATAAATTTTACTATCTACTATTTTGAATAGTAAATTATTTTTTTAAATTATTTTTTACTACCACTGCCATCACCATCATAGAATAAATAAATTATACTTTGTATTATTTTTGGATAGTAAATATTCAATTTTGTATTCTTTTACTATTTGCACCACTACCATCATCAAACACAATAGATATATATTTTACTGTTCGAACATTAAACTTTATTATTTTGGAAAAGTCGCTAGTCACCGGTGATCGCCCGAAAAAGTCACCGCCGTGCGCGAGAGGTGGTGGATGGAGCTGGTAGTGAAAGTGAGATGGTGTGGGTGACAAATTGTGTGGTGGTGTGCAAGAGTTTATTGTTTTCGAAAAAGTCATCAGTCACTGGCTAAAAAAGTCGCCGCTCAGTCATCGAAAGTGATGGACGGAGCTGATAGTGAAAGTGAGATGGGGTGGGAGACAATTTGTGTGGTGGTGTACAAGAGTTTATTGTTTCCGGAAAAGTCACCGGTCGTAAGTGACTAGCTAAAAAAGTCGCCGCTCAGTCAAAGGTTATGGACGGAGCTGGTAGTGAAGGTGAGACGAGGGTGGAGTGAAGATTTGTGTGGGGATGTACAAAGTAGCAGGAATATTTTTATCCAAATTGATTAAATGGAGTTTTGACTTTAGATTTTTTTGTTGGATGGATCAATTGAGTTAAAAAGAGTTGCCATGACCCCAAAAAAAGTTTGCAATGGAAGTGTGGGTGTCATTTGTGATTTTTTCAACCCGTGTGGCTTAAAATAAATAAAAGCCAAATTTGAGTGAACTTTGGTTTGCTCTACAAGAAAAGAACACAGGCAAACTTAAATCTAAATCTATACAAACAATACTCTCTCTCTCTCTCTCTCTCTCTCTTAAGGTTTCTTTCGCTTCAAAAACCCTAACCCTAGCTCCACATTTGCAGACACTAAAACTAGAGCAGAAACCTATCTATTAACCTTTCGATTCTCCAAATTGTGTACTAGCGGCGGTGGTGTTGCGACGGCGACCATGGCGGCGGCGGCGACGATGGTGAGCTCGGCGGGAGGGCTATTGGCCATGCTGAACGAGAGCCACCCCTCGCTGAAGCTCCACGCTCTCTCCAATCTCAACGCGCTCGTTGACTCCTTCTGGCCCGAGATCTCCACTAGCGTCCCCATCATGTAATTCTTTGGATTCTCTCTCGGTTCCTGATTTTCTATGTGTTGTCGTTCTTGTTTTTGGATTGGATTTCGAATAATGACTGTTCTGATATGTATGGGTTGCTGGAAAATCGAGGAATAGAGAAGAATGGGAGTAATTTTTTGTTGTCTTTTGTTTTAAGTTGCTTGGGGTTCCCAAAAAAGTGAGAAACTCGATTGAATTGAGCAAGGTACCTACTTATCATATATATGCATCGACATATGATTAAGTGAACACATTTGTGCACCAAATTTAGATACTATATATGATTGTTTTTGTATTTGTTTGTGAATTGAATTTTGAGTAACGATTGTTCCTGATTTGTTTTCTGCGTGAAATTCTCTGCTTTGAGTT
Source organism: Actinidia arguta var. hypoleuca (assembly GCA_030159115.1). Lineage (NCBI taxonomy): Eukaryota > Viridiplantae > Streptophyta > Magnoliopsida > Ericales > Actinidiaceae > Actinidia > Actinidia arguta. The sequence continues at coordinate 14,966,413 of BRYE01000022.1, forward strand.
GCTGTAAAATAGAGGAAGAGAGAAGAGTTGGAGATTTTAAAATTATTAGTCTTTATACTTCTTCTTGTTTTGGGTGGCATAACTTCTCTAGAAAGCAAGGACTTCCTACAAATAGGCTTTCTATAAAGTCTTTCCAATTAAAAGGCTTCGAAAATGAAATAATGTTTGACAGTTGCATATTTTAAAGTGCTTCAAGTTTTTTTTTTATTAATTTTGAATTACCATTAACTTTTTTTTGACAGAAAATTTGTGGCCGATTATGAGTCCTTATAAAGGTTCTAAGAGTGATAGTAGTGTTGGGTAACAGTGATTTTCTTTTGCATTTCTCTTTGTGGTTCCTGCACTTTGCTAGTTTTACCACCACCGCCAATGATTTCAAGACAAGAACTATTGAAATTGATGGAAAAAAAATTAAGCCCCAAATCTGGGAGCAGTTCATCCTGAACAGTTCAGAACAATAATGACAAAGTCATTGGTAGTTTGCCAGCGGATGATAAATGATCATCTGACAATATATTCGAACTAGGTTTATAAAGGTATGGGGCGCAAACAAATGAGAGAGAGAAAGACATGGATGGCTGGTTACGTATTTTCTCAGTAATCTATGTTTGTAAATTCAATAGCCAACTAGGTTAAAGTAGTCATAAAATTACAAATTGTGAAGATAAGTTTGGAAGTTAGAATGTTTTCAATTAAAGAGGAATATAGCTTCCTGAGAAATTGATTTAGGAAGCCGCCTCTACAGACTTCTGCAAAATGGACTTTCAAGGCAAGTGACTTCATTTAAAGCCTCATTGGCACCAACTCACCAAACATGCCAAAAAATTATAGAAGTCACTTTAATGGCCTGGAATTTCATTTGCAATAAATGCATTCTTAATTAAGCAAGGTATCTAGATGAATCTAATGCAATTGCAGAGGGGAGGTGGTGTTGTGGTGGT
>BRYE01000022.1:14984853-14987353 GCA_030159115.1 Actinidia arguta var. hypoleuca
CCCCCGGTGGAGACAAACGGGTTTGTGTTCAAGGAATGCAATGTGATTGGGCGTGGTGAGACCTACTTGGGTAGGCCATGGCGAGAGTATGCCAGAGTCATCTTCTTCAACTCTTCTCTCTCCAATGTTGTTCTCCCCCAGGGATGGAATGCTTGGGGCAATCTCCCCGGCCGCCAGTCTCTCTCTCTCTCATGTAAATCGGCCTTATCTTTTTCAGCAGTGAATTTGAATGGAGAAATGTTTTCTGAATTTAAAATGAATAATTTAGATTTGTTTAAGTGTGTAGAGTCATAAAACGAAAGGAATCTGAACCACTAATTTTTGAATTTGGGTAATTTTTATTTGTCTAAATTCGGTATTTAGAATAAATTATGCAGAATATTTTTTAAAAAATAGTTTGGTTTCTGACTGTAGAAATTTGTTTTGTTTTTTTGAAAATTTTGCAAAAAATAACCCATTTTTGAGAAATATTAAAAATTAGCCTTATCTTTTTCAATAGTACTATGGTCCCAAAATTTAGATCAAAAAATATTTTCTGAATTCAAAATGAATGGGTTAGATTCACTTGAATGTGTGGGGGCACATAACCAAGTGAATATGGATCACCAATTTTGAACTTGAAAAACTTTTCAAAAATGAAACTATTTTTGAGAAATACTGAAAAGATATCTTCAAATAGTCAAAAATTATTTTCATGAATAATATGTAAAAATAATAACTATTGTTATTTATAAAAATAACTTACGAAAATCTATTCAGCAAAATTGATTTTGAAAACAAGTTTAAACAGATATTATACTCCATTTGTCCCGATTGGTAATCGATTTTTGGGAAATTGTCTGTTTGGTTCAGCTTCAAAATTAATTTTGCTGAATAGTTTTTTTTAATTATTTTTGAGAACAAAAGCATTCATTGTTTTTTTTGTAAAATTCATATTTTTAGAAAAAAGTATTTTCTCGACAATGAGTCCTTTTTTAAAAAAGAAATTCTCAGAAAACACGATTCGAAATCAAAAGCGAATGAATTTTCTATAAATTATTCTTAAAAACTTATTTTTGAAGAATGCCTATTTATGTTTTATTTGGATAAAGGATTTTGCAGAAAAAATAAAAAAAAAATAATAATAAAAAAATTAGATGATCCAACTATTTGAGACCACTAAATCTGCTAACTTTTTTTTTTTCCTTCACCAAATTCTTATTCCAAACACAGCCTTATGAATATTTGCTTAGAGGATCAATCAATTACAGGCATTTGTTAACCTTTGCGGAGGATGAGTGCTGTGGAGTGGGATCAAACACTTCAATGCGTGTGAAATGGGAAGCAAAGTTGAGTCAAACTATGTCGTCTTGGTTAACCAGTATCACTTTCATAGACAATGAAGGATGGATTAGAAGACAACCATTCAACATGCTGGTTTGATCTAAGATCAAATCAACAAGCATAAAAAATTATTATTTATTTATTTAGGGGTTTATTCATTATTATTAATGTTGGGTAATAATCAATTTCTGTATATTATCGAAACATGCTATAAAAGGAATTAATAAATAATGTGAAATAAATAATTCATAAATTTAATATTATATGAAATAATTTTGTCAATTATATTATGCAATAACATGCGAAACTATAATGAAAAAGGTTGATCAAATCGAGTGTTGAACACTCTTTCCTTAAGGCAGATTCGTCCCTTCCCCACCGGTGCTCATGGGTATAACGGCGTCTATCTCCAATATAAAATGATCACGACACTGAATAAGTAGCACTACAATATTCAGTATCCAGCGGATTTAAACTTTAGATTTTATTCTCTCCATGTACAGTATGAATGCAATATGAATGATAAATATCAACAAGGAATTTCTGTCTAATTCTACTCAGAATTATAACATTTAATTCCGTTCAGAAATCTATAATGTTTCTGATTTCATTTAGAAACCAACAGTATCTCTGATAACAATCAATATGGCATGATTAGTAGTATTTTCTATATAAGAAATTACTTTAATTCTGTAGAATTTTATCACCGAAATTCAATACAGAAATGCACAATAAATTGGTTGAATTTACACAGAAATTCACCATAACAATTACAGAAATTGTATATACCGGTTAAGATACAGAATTAACCGGATAAAATAAAGAACCTGGATTGAAATTCTTACAGAATTTCAAGTCTGCCGGAATCTGGTGTCGGAGTCTGCTTGAATGTGAACAGAATTTCGTCTTCGTCAGAGAGGAGAGAGAGAGAGAAGGCAGAAAACGGACTCAAAAAACCCCTTTATAAAACAAAAGAAAAATTTTTTTTATATAGAAAACTTTGCACCCTTTCGAAGTGGTGTCAACCAAACACACCCTTAAGAAGAGTTGTAACTCTTCATAGCCAAACGCGGCCTTTAGGGGAGTTGCAACTGTTAGAATTTAAAATTTAAATTCAAAATAAAAAATAATTATTAAATAGGCCCAAACCTTTACACCCACACCCGTACCCGTACGG
>BRYE01000022.1:15024853-15027353 GCA_030159115.1 Actinidia arguta var. hypoleuca
ATTTTATAACCAATCTGTGTGTAGTTTAGTCTCACGCCCTCTTCAATTTCAAGGCAAAAGCAAATGACTTTTCGCCCAAGAAAGTGCTTTTGAATTATTCAACTAGAAAAGGACCCGGTCATGGGCTGCTAACTGCTCAAACTGGTATTAGCCCTTGTTGATAATTCTAACGAAAATATGAAAGGGAAATTATGCTTACGCTCTTGACCAACACAAAAATGACAGATGAGGAATTTTCTGATAGAATATTTTATTTATTGATCAAGTAATAAATATCAACCAAAATAACAAGTTAATATTAATGGAGAAAGGGTTTGAAAAGCTTGTGGGGTGGTCGAGGCACGTGGAACAGTACTTTCTTATGAATGATACAACCCCTTTTGCACTGGGTAAACCGTTGTTCTTACACCAAGATACAATGACCTTCAAGTCTGCTTCTGTGCAACGAAGCAAGACTCATGAACTGCTCAATCACCCGACACTGGAGAATACATATGAAATACTTATTCAAATATCTATTTTGTTCGGCAATCAAGGATCCTTCCGTTCGTGTCCCCATAAGAATGAACGATGTGAATTTATTATGTGGAATACATTCGAACAATCCCTTTTTGTTTGGTGCTGGTTGTGGGCACTGTTTATACAAGCAAGGGAAGAGTTCTCCCACTTTTTTTCAGCCAGATTGTTACGCAATGCGTATGCAAGTTATGGAATTTCACCCACCTTAACAAGATTGTATGTCTTTCCGACCATCTATCTATGCTATAATGAAAACACTTCAGTTTAGGGTGAGTTCAAAATGAGATTGGTTCACGCTTTTTTCTTTCCAAATAATTAGAAAACAAATATTAAAAACTATCTACCAAACACATTAATTATGACTATTTATTATTCAGTGTGTTGGAAACACCAAGTCAATTCAACGATGGGGTGGTCCAACCAATGGAAATGCACAAAAAGAGCTTAGCATGTGGTTGGTTTGGATAAGTGACTTAGTGACCTATTGCCATTTTTCAAACTTTTCTACTCGTGTTGTTGACTTTTTAAAATGCTCCGTCTTCAGTCTCCTATTGGTTGGACACACATTGTCACGACCCGATTCATTATACACTGAGTTCTATCAATTATACAGGTGTCACGTGATCGGTCAGTGAAATCTCATCTCACTAAGGCTTTTCTAACTAACTCGATTTAAGAATTTACTAACATCATTCAACATACATTACTTGAATAAAATACATGTGAAAACATCCAATAAAATCAGAGCTGCCACGTCACTACATTCAAATTGAATGCAAATATATACAACTATCAACAAGATTTTGATACACAAAAATCAACACGGTTCTGACCACAAACCGGCACAACCATCAATAATTACTGTATTAGTTTAACTATACAAATTTCAAAACTATACAGAGCTCAAACATAAAAGTCTCTATACTATCACACAGTACAGGACTAACAAAAACTCAGTACGCTAGGGTCACACACCCTCAATCGTGTTCCCCCTCGTTTCCATCACCTGAAATAAGTTACGTTCCACAACGTCTTAAGTACAAAATTAGTGTGAGTCAGATTATATAAAACATACATGTACTCATGAAAATATATGAAAATCAAGTTCATTTAAAAATGAAAAAATGCCTAAACTTCGAGTCCTTGATCGATTCCGGTTCGATTCGGTTCTGGGTAAAAAAATTTACAGACCCAAGAACCGAACCTAATCGAACCCGACGTGTCTATAATTTTTAGACCCAGAATAGAACCGAGGGCATGGTAGAACCGAACTGACCCGATGAAGTCAGGTTGGTTCGGTTCTCGGCTTTTTCGAGTATTTTGTGCACCACTAGAGGGTTCCTAAGGGCAACGCCTTCAATGGGGATTAACCTGCCCAGCCAGGTTGTGGGAGTTTGAGGGTAGCACCTTCGAAACCTAAATAGTATGCACGATCTCCAACATAAGAGTTAGTGCCCGGTCATATTCCCCTCACTACCAAGCAGAGCAGACAAATGCCAAGCAACGTCACGGCATAAGCTGACTAGACTACTCCAAATACCGATCAGTTTATCCCACAAAGGCCAGTCGTGCACGACTACCTAAAGCTATAGCCTCTCAACTTAACAACAATCGATCAAGGTCAAGCCACGCACGGCTGACCACATGCTAAAATCGTAAATTTTGAAAATAACGGGTAAAATTATAATTTTAAAAAAATTGGGGTAAAATCATAATTTTTTAAAAATATGGACAATGATGTAATTCTCAAAATCTGGGGTAACATCTGTAATTTTTTCAAAAGCTGGAATAAAACTGTAGTTATAGAATATTTTTGGGTCAAAAATGTAATTAAAGAATAGTTCTCTGTTAACACTACAATTTTTTAAAATCTGAGATCAATCTATAATTACAAAAAATAAGGGTTAAAACTATAATTACAGGATAAAAACAAATTTACTACAGTTTCAATTTCAAACATATCTTTATTGAAGGCTTGGCC
>BRYE01000022.1:15062353-15067353 GCA_030159115.1 Actinidia arguta var. hypoleuca
GGAGAAGCATAACAATCAACCCAGTAGCCTCCCAAAGAAGGAAACCCATCTTTCTCAAAGCCATCTTTTGTCATACACAACGGATTCATAGGGATCCAAACATGCATTTTATAACCAATCTGTGTGTAGTTTAGTCTCATGCCCTCTTCAATTTCAAGGCAAAAGCAAATGACTTTTCGCCCAAGAAAGGGGTTTTGAATTATTCAACTAGAGAAGGACCCGGTCATGGGCTGTTAACTGTTCAAACTGGCATTATGTTTACGCTCTTGACCAATACAAAAATGACAGATTAGGAATTTTCTGGTAGAATATTTTATTTATTGATCAAGTAATAAATATCAACAAAAATAACAAATTAATATTAATGGAGAAAGGAAAAGCTTGTGGGGGTAGTCGAGGCACGCGGAACCACACTTTCTTAGGAACGATACACCCTTTTTTGCACTGGGTAGACCGTTGTTCTTTTTCCAGGATACAACGACCTTCAAGCCTGCTTCTGTGCAGCGAAGCAAGACTCACGAACCGCTCAATCACAAACACTCGAGAATACATACGAAATACATATTCAAATATCTATCAAAATAATAATTTTAGAGGAGATTTTATGGAAGACAATGACGTATGGTGGAGAGTTATGGGGTGAATAGTATTCTAATATTTTTTATTCGGTGAAGGAGAGTAGTAGTAGTGAGATAGGTGAATGATATATATTTAAAGAGGAATTACATAAGTTAAATACAAACAAACTCACTTATCCTATTTTATTGGAGAGAAATCACAACATGGTAGAGTGAGAGATTCCTCCATCACATGGGTGACATAAATTTTAAATTAGGAATAACACAACCTTCCCACACACTAACCTTAACCCTACACCCACCCACCCACATCCACCCCCTCATCCACCTCCCTCCACCACTGCACCATCAGTCCCCTGGCTTCCCTTCAGCCACTCCCCGCCCATATCACCATTGTCAATCGTCGTCCCTCCCTCCCTCTCTCTCTCTCGTATACCACTCAAGCGTCACCATTGCCATCAGATCGCATCCCCTCCACCGAAAAAACATAGATATCGGGAACACCAATACCCTTATCGATCACTAGTTCGACCAGTTCGGCACCTGAAATTGAACAATTGCCTCCGTTTGGCGATTTAGGATCGAACAATCGCTTCCAGTTCGGGCACTATTTTGTTCGGCAATCAAGGATCCTTCCGTTCGTGTCCCCATAAGAATGAACGATGTGAATTTATTATGTGGAATACGTTCGAACAATCCCTTTTTGTTTGATGCTGGTTGTGGGCACTGTTTATACAAGCAAGGGAAGAGTTCTCCCACTGTTTTTCAGCCAGATTGTTACGCAATGCGTATGCAAGCTATGGAATTTCACCCACCTTAACAAGATTGTATGTCTTTCCGACCATCTATCTATACTATAATGAAAACACCTCAGTTTAGGGTGAGTTCAAAATGAGATTGGTTCACGCTTTTTTCTTTCCAAAAATATTCCTTTACGTAACGGTTAGAAACCACTTCATGCTACTATAGAAAAAAAAAATCAATTCTGTACACGCATTGTTTGGACACTCACTGTTAGTACTATTATAAAAGAAACACTAGTTTGGTATGAACGAAGTTGGATCACACTTTCTTAATGCCAAAATTATTCCTCTACAATTGGCAATAACTGCTAGATAAATGAATAAAACAAAATAAAATAAAGCCATTTGCACATGCATCGCGTGCAGTGGCGGATCCACGGCCTCAAGTTTTAATTTATTTTTTTTTTGCCTATAGTTTTAGAAATTATTTTCAATTCCCCCCTCCCCCCAAAAAAAAAAAAAATTATAAATGTCCTCCAGAATTTTTTTTCAACGGTTGCCCCCCTGAATAAAATTCTTGCCTCCGCCACTGATCGCATGGGCACTCACCGCTATTACTATTACAAACGGAACGCCCTAGTTTGGTACAAACAAAGATGGCTCACACTTTTTTAATGTCAAAATTATATCTCCATAATTACTAATAACTACTAGATAAATGAAAAATAAATTAATTAATTTGCACACGCATCTTTGGACATCCACCGCTAGCACAAACATATGCATACATAAATAGTGTGAGCTGACTTTAAAACATTGTTTACACCAAGCTGAGGTTTTCTTTATAATAATATAGAGTATTTCATTTATAATATATACACACACTATCTAATAATACTGGTAAACTAATATACACATTTCTACATCGTTCCATTGAGATATATATTTTCTGCTTGGGAGAATGGTGGTGGGGATGGGCCAGGATTGGGGTAAGTGCGGTGGCCGGTGGAGGTGGGGAGAGGTGGGTGGTTAAAGAAGTTAGGGTTATGTTGATTTTAAGATTTCGTCCAAAATGGTAATTTGATTAAAAGAAAAATTGGTAAAAAAAAATTTAAAGATTCTGGAGTGTACTAGTCCTGATTGCACTTTTTTGTTTTATTTATGTAACGAGAGACCCACGCTTTTGTGAGGGTCTAACGATCCTTTTGGTCTTATATGTAGGATTCACTGAATGTGAGAGGGTGCTTCTAACGTGTATACATATTTTTAAGAATTTTTTTCTTTGTTTTAAGCAACTACACTTTTCTAAACACAATTTATAGAAAAGAATAAAAGTAAATGGATGTAATCTCAATGGCTTATAGCACAACACCAACCCTCGTGTTGTTGAGAAGTCATTGTGTAATAAACAATTTAATTAAAACAACTCTAAGCATATACATAATTACAAGTATTCTCTCGAGATTGAATTTTAATTCTTGAACTAGCCTTCACGGACACAGAATTCAATATTGAAACCGTTAACTAACCAAAATGAGTTTGTGAGATAATTTAACACCTCTACAAGTCTCATCCGCATTATATCATTGATTATGACTTGTAGAAACTTACGGATCATGTTTTGAATATGTATCGACTCTTTTAGTCTCGAATGTGTTTTACTTAAGTTTGAGCGAGTCAAATGTTTCAAACCATCTCCAAATCATGTTTTTAAAGTATGCATGCATGTATATCTTCAAAACAAACCAAACTTGCGGGATGCTGTTTTTGAGTTAAACGATTGAGAATTGCATATTTGTAGCACATGATGTTGTTTGATTTTTGATTTAGATCTTTAAAGCGATTTTCAAATAAAGTATTTAAACTTCGTTTAACAAACTTAATGCTAATCATCAAAATCAACTTTAACTTTATGCCAACACATTGGTTTCCTGCAATTAGAAGCACGTTACCCAAGCTTGTTACAGTTAAAGCATGTGCCCTGTAACTTATCCTTCGGCTTGTTAGCAACAACACCTCTCAGTCCCTGATTGACACTTTTGTCCTTTTGGTTACTAGACCACTTGTCCTTCAGTTTTTTTGTTTTCAAAGTTGGACCAAATGAATAAATAAACAATCTAAATATATTCACCACAAATGGTCTAACACCCGCTACACTCAGCATATCTCGGGGTCCCAGGGGGCAAGCCCCCTAATGAGGTTTCTAGGAGGCCGTGCATGGGTTGGTTCAGGTCAGTTCTATAACACACCTAGAATCGAACTGATCTTCCAAAGGAACCAAACTGAACCAACCCGATCGGGTTTATTATTCGGTTCGGTCTCAAAATAAACCACCATGAGCAATAATCGTGTATGATGAGTGCACTGTATTATTATATGATCGGATCTAGACTTCGGGTGCTTGATCGGTTCCGGTTCGATTCGGTTAAGCTCTGGGTAGAAAAACTTATTTTCATATATTTTTAAATTTTCAACGAGGATTAACTTGCCCAGCCAGGTCACGGGAGTTTGAGGGCAACGCCCTCGAAACCTAAATAGTATGCACGATCTCCAACATAAGAGTTAGTGCCCGTTCATATTCCCCCAGCTACCAAGCAGAGCAGACAAATGCCAAGCAGCGTCACGGCATAAGCCGACTAGACTACTCCAAATGCCGATCAGTTTATCCCACAAAGACCAGTCATGTAGGACTGCTTAAGACTGTAGCCTCTCAACTTAACAACAATTGATCAAGGTCAAGCCATGCACGGCTGATCACAGGTCAAATCGTAAATTTTGAAAATAACAGGTAAAATTATAATTTCCAGAAATCTGGGATAAAACTGTAATTTTTTTAAAAAATCTGGACAATGCTATAATTCTCAAAATCTGGGGTAACATCTGTAATTTTTCCAAAAGCTGGAGTAAAACTGTAGTTATAGAATATTTTTGGGTCAAAAATATAATTACAGAATAGTTCTCTGTTAACACTACAATTTTTTAAAATCTGAGATCAATCTATAATTACAAAAAAATAAGGGTTAAACTATAATTACAGGATAAAAACAATTTACTACAGTTTCAATTTCAAACAGATCTATGAGGTAAAACAAGTTAGATTTACAACTCCAGTGAATTTGCAAATATTAGGTGTTTGATTTAAGTCTAATCCAAGGTATGTGTCACAAATCCATCAAAATGACCCAAATATTGAGCATATGCGAGTGTCAAAGTGTCCACGTTGTTTAGAATATTCTAAGTCATTCATGGGCATTCCAACAAATTTGATTTTTGAATATTATTCTAGAATGTCTCTCACATGCGTAAATATAAAAGGAGTGCGGAGAGTTCTAAGACATAAGAGAGAATCCTCTAGACACTTGGGAATATTGAAAAATGTCCTAGACTCTTCCTCACATGTGTGAATATAGAAAATGTGTGGAAGACTCTAGAACTTGGAGGAGGCTTCCTTGAGAAGCTTTATACATAAAATCTTAGATATTGGTAGAACATTCTAGAGAAGTAGACAACTATAAATAAGGGATAACCTCTCATTTGTAACTCAACTTGTACAATCAAGCAATCAATTTTGAATACAACCAAAGTATTCTCCAAGCTCTCTCTCTAGCTCTCTTTGTTGTTTACTACTTCCTTAACATTTCTTTCGGTTGTTTCATAGGTTTACTTAGCATTTTTTTTA
>BRYE01000022.1:15194853-15197353 GCA_030159115.1 Actinidia arguta var. hypoleuca
AATTTTTTCACTTTGCACTAACACTATATAAAACGTTACAATCAACCCCAACATTCAACGCCCATTTACAAAATGGAAGGAAATTGCCATGCCACCTTTTGACCTGATTCGGACATGTTAACGTCATAAAAATATCAAAATTCAACATTTTTGGTCTCACATACTCATAGGAAACAAAGAGAGATAAAGAGGGGGAGAGAGATATATTTAAAGATCAAACAAGGTAGAAGATAAATCAAAATTAGATATTTTCTTTGACGTTTATATGGGTTGCTCTTGGATCCGAGTTGGGTCAACACGTGGCGGCCTAATTGGCAATTTTCATTTATTTTGTAGATGGACGCTGATGTCAAGGTTGATTTCATAATTTTTTTTATATAGTTGAGGGTGCAAAATGGGACATTATTAGTAAGGGGTGAAGTGAGAATCAATCAATACTTTAAGGGGGCAAATTGTAGTTTACCAAAAAACTTAAACTACGGATAGATCAGTTGGAATATGCACCAAGGATAAAAGAACAAGACGGTGCAGATAAAACTCATTTCTCATTGGAAACACGATAGTTTTTTGAGTGTTTTGACAAACGTGGAATATTAGAGCAAAAACAGGGCACGGTTAGGGTGCGTTTGGGATAAGTATATTGAGGTGAGTATATGAGATTTTATTTCGTTTGTCTTAGTTTTCTTTTTTAACCCGAAAGTAAAAAAAACTTGCACCAAACAGGGCCTTAATTGAGAAATGCTCATAAAAAAATTGAGGGAGCTTGTTATTGCTTACTTGCTCTAACTTATATTTTTTTCTGTTTTGAAAGTTGTGTCAGAGTATTTAATGCTTACCATGACTTTTGTTTTTGCTTAAAAAAGTTGATTTGCTTAAAATTTTATTTTTATATTTTTTAACTTCTGATTTTGAATAATCAATTCATCTACAACAAACATCCTAAAAAGCCTACTAGGAAAAGCCACGAAAGAAAAATTGATCCAAACGGGCATTTAAGTTCTTTGGTTTTGCCAAAGTTGGCTTTCCTTTGCCAATACCAACAAGAACTGTAAACAACCTATTGGTTGGCTGCCGGTACATTCCTAACTTCCCTCCTAACATGGATGAAATTACAAATTTATTTTAAATGGTTGAATCCTTTAAATTTTTTATTTCGTTTTCATTTCTCAAATTCCGTCAAATTCTTGATCCAAATACAGATTTAGAGAAATTAAAGTGTATATAAAAAAAAAATCAAAGTTAGCTTCCGAAAATTGATAAATTTTCACATAATTTAGGATAAAAATATATCCATACCAGCCATTTTATTGGTTGAGATAACTTATAAATTCTTCCTTTGAAGTTTTTGCAATTCAAAAACAATAAATATATATGACATTTAAATATCTGAGTAATAGAATTGGTATTATTGCGTAATATATAAAATACATGGGGTCATGACGTTTTTTTATGTAGGATTTGGTTAGGATGATGTTGGATGCTATGGATCTTTTGTTTGAAAAGGTCGAAGGAATTGATAAATCGATTCCCACAAGGGTGCTCTTGCTTCGCTGATTCAGGATTGATCATCGAATGCTTAAAAAAAAAGATACTACTAGTCAGCCAAAGACCGTCTAATTACATGAGATGAACTAGGTTTAAAGTAAGAATATTTAGCTTGATTCTTTCTTTTATAGTTGAGTTCATTATATTTTAAGGTTTTTAAATATGTGAACTGGTCCTTCTTTGAATCTCGACAATTGGTACGATAATAATGGTGTCATGTGTGAACGTGTATATACTAATCTGCCACGAGAGCATATATGTATATTTGGTTATCTCGACTAAGTCTTACTCCAGCTACCATTTAGGTTTGTTCCCAATTCACATAATTAGGTTTATTCCTAAGTCACATATTTCGCCTATATGGGTTCTCACTAAGTCACTATGCATGCCAAATTATGGAAAATAGGATTTAATTCACGAATTAGTTTGATCAAATTCACGAGTTCATGTTTAAAAAGCTAAACCAATTGTACTAACATCACACTCGTTAATAGTAACTGCCTCTTTAATATATATTATGACTTTAATATAGACAACATAATTTTACCTAAATAGTACATATTACAAATATACCAATTTTATGAAAAAAGGGCAATGTATATAAAAAGTTAATCGGCATTAGAAGTTTATAATTTGAGTCTTTGATTTGATATTTTGGTTTCATTTGAAATGCTAGTTAGGAGTAAAAAAAATTAACTTTTGATTTTTATAGATAAAAATAAGTTAAAAAACTATTTAAAAAAACTCTCATATACTCGTAGAACCTCACCTCATCCCTCCAAAAAAATTATTTTTTTTAGTATAAAAATTTATCACAAACGGTTCCTAAGTTAGATTATCATTAGCAGACATTCGATACTTCTCCATAGGCTCTAGAGTAGTCTCAATCTAAAACTTTTCCGGCCAACCTATGTTAAAAGTCATTGATGAAGCTAGGGCAATCTTGTCAAATAGA
>BRYE01000022.1:15227353-15229853 GCA_030159115.1 Actinidia arguta var. hypoleuca
GAATGAATTTTTTGTAACAAGATCAATGCAAAAGAGAATTCTCACGTGACTTTGACTTTTTTTTTTATTTAACATCAAATCAGTTGGTAATATAAAAATAATTTTAAATACAGAAAGAAATATGATAAATTTTGTTGCGGACACAATTAATAATAAATCAGTTGGTACTATAAAATTTCACAATTCCAGATTGAAAATTCTCGGTAGCAATTGTTGGTTGGTGGTGACTGTTAGATAATATAAAATTTCATAGTCCTACATTATAGAATTTAAATTTTTAGTGGCTATAGTGGTGATAAGTAATTGGTGGTGGATGTTAGGGATTGTAAAATTTTATAATTCTGCAAAATAAAAGTTTGTAATGTTGATAGGTAATGGGGTGGTGTTTTGCAGTAATAAAGGTTGACAATGTTGGAAAGTGATTGTTTGCCGTGCTTACCAATTGTGGTGGTCATTGATATTGTGAAGTCAATGGCTATGAATTCAGTGGGTGGTGGCCATAGTAACAACAAAGGAAGAGAGAGAGACATAAGAAGAGAGAATAAAGGGTTAGGTAGTGGCAACTTGGACTTGGCAATGGAAAGAAGAAAGAAGGTGGGTGTATTAAGAATTCTTAAGGGGTGTATTGAAAAGATTTGAAATTAAGAGTAAAATGGTATAAACATATTATTTTTTTTGTGCTCAAGATATTATTTTAGCTGTCTTCATGTGTTTGAAATTATTTTTTATTAGCCCACTAATACGATATTGTTGTCTCAATTGCCACTAAACTGAAAATCTTCATGTATCCATGCGGTGGACGTCTTAGTTTCATAATAGAGCGCGTGCACGCATTTTTGGATTAAATTAATGTCTTGGACTTAATTAGTTGAAAGTTCATAAATGAGATTTATTTAATCCGATTTTCAGGAGACAGGATTTGATCCCCTTATTATTTGGTTATCGAATTTATAAGAAATTTATCAAAATTATTTGTTGTTTCGTAGTCATGGAAGATTATCAAACTTCCTAAATGTAAGGCAACCAAGTGATCAATTTCTCCATGTTTATTAACTAACAAAGCTAACTCTTAAAACAAAATTCATGGTGACTCGCTCGAAGCTTGTTCGGCCAGAGCCCGAGCCAGTTAGAATATTATGGGTTAGGCTTGAGCCTTGATGTTTGAACCTGAAATCCGCTAGCATAAAAAAAACTCATTCGCCTGTAAGACCTGAACCGAGCCAAAATCCTGATTGCCATTAGGCCTAGGACTCTAGGGGTTTCTTGAGTTTAAGCCTAGCCAGCGCGACCTAATATAAAGCGGGAGTCCGACAGACTTCGCCTGGACTTATCTGAATCTGGTTTATTTTAAGCTAGGGGCGAGCTAAAATTACTCCTTACGTTGTTTTTTTTTGACCAGTACATGCAATATTTTAGTAATTAGTACCTAGCTAAGGAATCGAGTGAGTTAGATCCAGATTCATGCATGCTGAACTAGCCAACTAAGTTCCCATTTACATTGTATCACTCAAGTCAATTGCTTGGCCTTTTCGAGATGTAATCTGATACTTCTTTCCCCAATAAAATTTCATTACGTTAGTACAGTTAATCATACTGTAAGTGTTTCAACCCAACTCACGGATGAGTTTTCTATGATTCCAAACTGTACTAACTTCCACATGATGGGGGCTAAATTGGCTTGGTTGGCTTGAACGTTGTATCCATTCATTATTTGGTGTTTCTTGTTCTAATACAAAGGTATCATCTTAGTTACTTAACACAATCTGATTTAGTATATAGTAATTTATGAAACATTGGTAAGGCGTCCCGTTTTATAACTTGCCAAAAAAAGAAAAGAAAAAAAAGCAAATTTTGATGGAATAGGATCATTATATAGAAACCAGGGTTAGTATTTTTTCAATAATTATAAAAAAAAATATTATGACCATTGTTACGTGGAATAGAGTTGCATATTCTAGCCAGAGTGCCTTTCTAAAGTAAAATTCTATTCTTGAATATGATTCTCAACTAAAAAAGAATTTGTTTTTTTCTACATTAATTTGTCTATATAAAATTTTTTAGGACAAGTTCTAGAAATTTGTTGCAGAACTTTGGTGAGTATTTTCAAATAGGGTCCATTTATTTTTAACTTTTGTAACAAATCTTACAATTCAAGACAAACTAGAAAAGTAAAAAAAGATTTTTTTGTAAAAAATAAATAAAAACTAGAGACGGATTCATGACGCTAACTTTGAGAGATCACAACTATTATATACAAAACACCAACCACAACCTTTTACAAAGAGTGAGGTTCACATGTTATAGAACCCACTTCTTTTAAGAGGGGTGTGGTTGGAATAAATTTTTATTGCATCGCTGATAACACATGAGAATGATGACCATGATATGCAAGGACGAACCGTGGGGGACAACCACTACCCAATGTTTTGAAAAAATCTATTATTAAAGTAGTATTCATCCAAAAATTTTAAAATTATAGATATTTGCTACCACATTTTTT
>BRYE01000022.1:15247353-15249853 GCA_030159115.1 Actinidia arguta var. hypoleuca
TTCTCTTTAAATTACCCACCTCTAACCCTTGACACATGTCAGAACATCTCCTTCTCTTTAAATTACCCATCTCCAAACCTTGACACATGTTAGAACCTCTCATTCTCTTTAAATTATCCACTTCCAACCCTTGACACATGTCCCCCCTAATCCAACACCCCTCCCTTTAAATACTCCTCTCACATTTCATTTTCAATCATGACTCCCAAAATCTATAACTAAAAAATAAATAAAAGATTATAATTAAAAAAAAATAATTAAAAAAAAATGAAAAAATAATGAAAAAATAATAATAAAAAAATACACGAAACTGAAAAAAAAACTGAAAAAAACAAAAAAAAATTAAAAAAAAATGAAGAGAGAGAGAGGACGATTTGGTGATGGGGGGTTAACTTTGTAATTTTATATGGAGGACAATTTCAACCCTGTCAGAGGGGGTTGAAAAGCAGCACTCATGGGCTGAAGGGGGTTGTCCTTGGCCTTGGAGAAAGTACTCAGACACGGATAAAAGAGCAGGGAGCTCTCTGGGAGAAGGAGGACTTCACTTTGCATTCCTATCACTTTTCATTTTTTTTTTACATTTCATTTTCTTAGTTTTAGAATAGTTTTGAGTTAATTTTAGATAGGATATATTAGATAGTTTAAAGTTAAAGATTTGTATTTTTGAATTTGATTTTTTCGAATAAAGTTTGTAAATTCTCTTTAATTTAATTTGCACTTTTCTATTTATGTTATGCTACTTATTTTTTATTTTTTTTTGAGTTCATATTTGTATTTTTTTTTACTTTTGATATTTTATTTATATTTATGTCTGAATTTTTCTTAATTATGAGGCAGTAGATTTAGAGACTCGGTTCGAGAACTACGTCCTCTTCCGATCCTTCGATGAACTAATTTTTTCTCTTTTTCAAAATGATTTTACTGTTTGTTTAGAAATGATTAATGATATTTTTAAAAATCAAAACTCTGAATTGTACATATCTTTGATTATTTGTCAACAAAAATATTTGGTACAAGTAATACTTAGATCAATTGCATTCTAGGTGTTTGTAACCATATCCAAATCCGTTATTGATTTTATAAACACATATTTAGACATAAAATATATTTTTCACCGCTAAATCTTCTGATCAATATCATAATAAAAATGAGATGTGATTGAATTAAAATGAGAGAAGAAGTTAGAACATTTAAGTTAGGAGAAGACTAAGTACTTGGACTAGTTATTTACATTTATAGTTTACATTTCATTTGCATTATCCTCCAAAAATCATAAAAATATATTTTTACACTTACAACAAAACTCAATCTTACAAATCAGCACTCTATAAAAAATAACCTCGGTACTTCCGAGTATTATGCTGCACTGGTAAGTTCCTACGCTTGGAAACTGCAATTAAATATATAAAATATGCACAACAAAGTGACAAGCAATTAACATATACAAAGTCTGAGTCTTACTATTGCGAGATAACACTTCTTTTTTTCTCATCTCTTCTATAAATAAAAAAATAGAAAAATAAATCAAATTTGATGTTGCCATTCATATTCATACATTTGGTTCTCATTTACATTACCAATACACATTAACTCTTAATTACAGTCAGTTTTGTCAATTTATGTTGAATCGTATCAAGAAATAGAGCCACATATAGACACGGGACCCCTATTTGAAAACAAGTGCACGGTAAGAAAGCTTCCAGGATACAACTGTAAAACTTAGCAAGAGTTAACCGTCTCCCATTACGGTGATTCTATGTAAACCCAAGGAATTCCTCTAGGCCCGATTTGTTATTTGAGTAAATTTTACTGACACCCTACGAGGTTTCGAATAATTATAGCCACATTCCTTATAATTTTTAAAATAAAATTAATCTTTCTTTTTTCTGAAACCATTATCAAGATTTCTCCTATGAGATAATTATTTTGACAAAATGACAAAATTTTTATTTTTATGTTTTCATATTTTTTTCTCAATACATCAATTAAAATAATAGACGTTCTCTTTATTTCTGGAAATAACCTTATTTATTCAACTATCTTTTAAAAATAATTATTTTTTAATTTATTATATTTAGTAATAAATGCATGGTCAATTTTTATAATACTATTTTTAAAATAAATTAATAAAAAGTTTATTTATTTTGTACTTAAAAATAAACTATTTAGTTCACTAGAGAACTTCTAGTCTTCAAGAGAATACCCTTTATTAGAATACAAACAATTACTCAAGGTGATCCTCTCAAGATGAATAAAAAATATAATAATAA
Organism: Actinidia arguta var. hypoleuca; assembly: GCA_030159115.1. Classification (NCBI taxonomy): domain Eukaryota; kingdom Viridiplantae; phylum Streptophyta; class Magnoliopsida; order Ericales; family Actinidiaceae; genus Actinidia; species Actinidia arguta. Next base: position 15,249,624 of record BRYE01000022.1, read on the forward strand.
TAGCTCACAAACAATCCTAGATGTATGAATAAATACAAAGTATTATCACTAGGGCATTTTTTCTATTGATGATGATACAAATATAGCTTTGAGAAAGGATATAAGTGTTAGATAATAGAATAAAAGAGTACACTTAAATTATAGAACTTCCATATCTTTCCCACAACCCAAAGGGTTGTATTTATATCAATATTATCAAATTTGCCTATTAAAATAGTAATATAATCGTT
>BRYE01000022.1:15254853-15259853 GCA_030159115.1 Actinidia arguta var. hypoleuca
CAGCATGTAAATATTCTCCACCATACTTCTATTGGGAATAAACGCAGATTGGGCTGGGTCAATTATCTTTTCCAATATAGGGCTTAACCTCGATGCAAGAATCTTAGAGATTGTCTTGTACACAGTATTACAGCAAGAAATGGGCCTATAGTCTCCTACCTTTGAAGCATTCAGGGATTTAGGAACTAGCACAATTGAAGCATGGTTCATCTGCTTTAGAATGCAACCTGTTCTGAAAAATTCCTGAATTGCAGCGCACACATCTACCCCAGTAATATTCCAAGACCTTTTGAAAAAACCCGATGAGAACCCGTCAGGGCCAGGAGCTTTGTCCTCCCCTATACCAAACAGGGCAGCTTTAATCTCCTCATCCAACACCGGTCTAGTGAGATCAGAGGCTTGTTCCTCACTAACCAGCTTTCCCTCTAAGATAATTTCTCTGTCCAGCTTCCTACACTCCTTCCTAGTACCCAAAAGGTTCCTATAGTAATCCACAAAAAGGTCTCTAACTTGTTGGGAGGAGGTGGTCGCAGCCCCATTAGTATCTACCATAGACACTATTTGGTTTCTAGCTTTGTTTCTTTTAATCAAATCATGAAAAAATTTTGTACCTCTGTCACTATTCTTTAGGTATCTAGCCTTTGCTAGTTGGGAGCAAAAGCTATACTCAGCCTCAGCTAGCCTATTAGCCTTCTTCCTAAGGTTTGCCACCCTATTTTGGATGGATTCATCTCTCGGGTTCTCATGAAGGAGATGTTGCCCTTCTATCAACTCCACTTCAGCTACCCTAGCCCTTTCTGAGATGTGGGAGAAGTGGATTTTATTCAGGCTCCTAAGAGGAGCTTTGAGGCCTTTAAGCTTTTTGCAAAGCCTAAACATGGCAGACCCTTCAACCTGAACATCCCAGTTGTTTCTGACAATACGAGGGAAATCAGTATGTTGGGCCCACATATTAAGGAACTTGAAAGGTCTTACTCCATCCTCCCTGTTATTAAACAGGGATACCACACAAGGGGAATGGTCAGAATGCTTCCCCGGAGGGCCAAAATTAGCCATGGCTATAAGACCCTCCTGCAGCCATTTGTTATTCACCATGGCTCTATCTAGTTTGCTCCAAACAGTGTTATTTGTCCAGGTATAATAAAAACCCATTGATCTCATGTCCTCAATATCCATCTCATAGCAACATTCCTGGAAATCCTTCATTTCGTACTGGGTGGCAGGGAGACCATTGGTTTTCTCTTCACTTTTGAGGACGACATTGAAATCTCCTAAAAGGATCCATGGGAGGTCTATGGTAGAGTTGAAATTTATCAGGTTCTGCCATAGGGGTCTCCGATCCACCACCTTATTGAGGCCATAGACAAAACTGGTGTAGAACTTCTTTGTGGTAGACTGGCATGTTACTAGGCAATGGATTACCTGAGAACTACTATCTACAACCTCTACATTGGCCTTATCCCCTCTCCAAATAATCAGGATTCTACCATTTGGGGAATGATGGAAGTTGTCCACCATCTCCCAGCCTCTAAACTTATTCCTCAAAATGTCCAACATTCTATGCTTCCTAATTTTTGTTTCAAGGATGCCCATAACATCTATTCTGTTCTTCTTTACATGATTTAGAACCCCGTTTTGTTTTAGAGACTTGTTAAAGCCTCTAATATTCCAAGACGAAATAATCATTAAAAACCTTGTGTAGGGGATGCCCTCCCCTTGCCCTCATTAAGGTCAGCACTGTGTGCTGCCTTACCACTCTTTTCCATATTCTTTTTTTCTCTCCTCTTCTTTCCCTCCTCCCCTTTAGCCATTTGCTGGCCCTGGGAGGAGGATTGGGGTTTATCCTGAACTCCCTTCGCGGTACTTACAGTTATCGACTTTCTGGATGACTGCAGGGTACCTTTCTTCTGGTTATTGGCTGGCTCATTTATTTGGATTTGTTTCTTATCACTATCCTTGACCCCAACCAATCTAGGTCTACTTAGGTTACTGTCCGAACTGGGGTTATCCCCCTGAGTTGGGGCCTCTAAGATTACCTCTAAGTTTACCTCCTGGGCCTGCATTAGTTCATGGATCTCAGGGTACGACTCACTTTCAGCTATTTGGGTTACCAGTTGTTCAGTAGTTGGGAGGTGTTCCACCTGGTAGTCCTCCGGTCTACTCTTATTTTTCCTCCCTTGTTTTATCTTCCATTCTTGTTGGGCAGTTGAGTTCGGTTCCTGTCTCAATGCCTCCTCTGATACCTGGACATTATTCCTTGTCCCCTGGGCAGATGTGCCTATACCCTGGCTTACCTGCCCAGATAAGCCTTTTTCTTGGACCCTATTACCCTGACCTGCTGGGATTTCTTTATTAGCTTGTTTAGCCTTTATCTGCTCAACCACCTTGCATGTGCTAATCGCATGCCCCAACACTCTGCAATTAGAGCAGAATTTTGGTAGGTTTTCATAGTATATTTTCTGCTTATGCATCTCCCCAGATGGCAGCTCTAACTCAATGTATTGTGCCAGTTCTTCTGCCACATCCAACTCCACAAGTGCTCTAGCATAGGATACTCTTTCCCATTTTGCTGTGAATTTATCCATGCTTATGGGATTCCCTATCTTGGAACAAATCTTTTCTAGGGAGCTATTTCCCCATAGGGCCAATGGCAACCTGGCCAGTTGAATCCATACTGGGAAGCAACTTAACTCCTCCTCCTCAAAGGAGAAGTATTTTGACATGGTTTTTAGTAGGAGGGGTCTACCAAAAATCATATATGGGCCACCTTGTATCACCTTGGTTTTGGTATCTTCCTCATAGAATTCAAATATAATCCAGCCACTCGAATGGTGGTGGACATTTACTTCCACCTTCCAACTAGCGACAATCAAGTCCAGAGCTTTTTTTCCTGGAAATCTACCCCCAAAGTACCCCACTAGGCTATGTTCCCACCTACTGGCAGCCTCTGCTACATCCTCTACTAGTATTTTAACTGGACCTTCACCCACCTCCACTTTTTTTAGAGCTATACCCTCATTCCTTTGGTTTCTCCCCACAAATAGGCTGGACCAAGGTTTTTTTGGTACTTGTGTGTGGATCTGGTTACCTACCTGAGTAGGTATTGTTTCCTTGCCCAGGGATTTCTTACTCCCTTCAGAACTACTATCCGAGTCATCTTCACCCAAGGAGCGTGAAGATGCCTCTGACCCTTCTATGTCTTCTATGTCATTGGTTCCTTCAGCTAAGCCTTCACCATCCTCCCTAGCTTCATTTTTATTCCTACTTGTATCCGGGGCCTCAGATACACTTTTCGTTTTCTCCTTAGTGAGGCTTGGGACTACTACTGTCCTTTGTTTGGCTGGTTTAATCCCTGGCTTTCCAGTGGCCCATCCTACTGGCATGGTATCTGTTCTAGCCAGAGCTTTAGCTAATAGTGGATCTGATAAAAACTCCAAGACTTCTTTAGATGTACCCCCCTGATCTGCTTTTTGCCTATTTTTCCCTTTGGCCATAACAAAACAAGAAAAATGCAAAGGGAGATTAGGACTTACAGGTGGTAGCCATCATACGCCTATCTCATGACTCGAAATCTGATCTCTGGTTGCATCAACAGGCTCCGACTATAGCCCCACACTCGAATACTTCACTGAACGCAGATTCCGTCGATGCCCTTATCGATTAAAGGAACTTCTCTGCCTCAGGGTGGAGCAGTATGGTTCGAATCTGGGATCTGAGTGATGACCCAAGCCGCCAGAAGACGCGCACTGATGTATGTGCAGAGAACAGCGATTTAAATCTGGACTGGATTCTTCAACCAGGATCAGGACTCCAAGGGTGAGATCCCTCGAAACCAAATCTGAGAATCGAAGCGTCCACAGAGGAAAGATCTTCCTCAGTTTAGGGAACCGAGATGAACACCACGAATGCTCACAGCTTTCGCCCTAAGAAACCGTTCACGAGGGACCCAGGTTCAGAGGGAGAAATCTACTGGAACACCACAGAAAACGGATCTGCTCGTTTTAGCACAATGGATCACCCCTATTTCCACGGACTCGGAGAATCGGTGAAGAATCGGGAGGCTAAAGAAAGAAACAGACAGTGGACCTAAGCATCTGAGATCTCCTGGGATGGACACCGAGAGTTCTAAGACGAGAGCTTCTCTCTCTAAACTTAGGTTCCTGCATATGGGTGTGGTTCATGTTGCCACGAGAAAGTATGGATTGCTTCTGTTCCATCTCGTTGGTCCTGGGCGCTATAATCAAAGCTGATCTTGCATGTCTATTCAACAAATGATCCACAAAATTGGAGGAATTATTAGTAACTAGAGTTTGACTAACCAGATTATCTTAAACTTATTTTTTTGCAAAACATTAAGAAAAACTCGCTTTTGAAATCCAACATTGAAGCAACATCTATAAATAATGATTAATAACATTTCAACAATAATTTTTATTTTATTGCAATAATCAAAGGATACAACAACTATATGTGTGCCCTAGAAATTGATCTACAATTGCATAAATTACAAACTATATATAGAGGATTCTTTTTATTCTTTTACCTTTCTACATTAATCACACAAATAGTTTAAGTGTGTTTATGGTTTTTATAAACAGCTACTAGGCTTAACTACACCGGTAGATATTCCTCCTGCATTAGCGCATGAAGCTTCTGCTGGTTGATCCTTATAGCTCAGATTGACTTCTTCCAATCTTATCCCGCTGCATGGATTTTTTTTACTGCAGTCAAATTTAACCGCGACTTTCGTCTCTGATGTTCCGTGAATGTCTTGATATGTCACGTCGCTTACTTTCATGCCTGAATTCTGCCAAAAATAAAAAAAGAGATAATTAGTTTTCATCAAGTAATTAACCCTTTTGACGATCAAAATGGATGTGAAAAATTTAATATTTTGGAGGATAAGTACCTGATCGGGACATTCTTCGTTGTTGGGGCAGTAATTTTGATCGATTATGATGGGATTTTTGACATTGTCCATAACAAGGTGCTGAAAAACA
>BRYE01000022.1:15264853-15267353 GCA_030159115.1 Actinidia arguta var. hypoleuca
ATTTCAAAAGTTTTTTTCCTGGAATCACCGTATCATGTCGTTCTAGCTTTTGAGCTTTATAGTTGTTTTATAATTTAATTAAATTTTTACACTATTTAATTCATTTTGACGAGAAAAGTCTGAACATATAAATTTTTTTTATAGAATTTAAAAAGAAAATAGTAAAAAAAGAATAACTTTTATCCCAAAAAATCATCTAAAAATTAGAAAAGGTAAAGAATATGTGATATTTTAAAAAAAAAAAAGCAATTAATAATGCAAATATGTTGTATATTTTGTTTATTACTTCTAAATATCACTTTTTTTTTTTTTACTTTTTCAATTTCTCTACCCAAGACGAACAAAATGATTCAAAATGTTAACCAAAAGATAAAAAATACGAATGACGAAGATTCCAATTAAAAAGCAAAGAGAAAAACAAGAGCCAAACGAGACCTAAGTTGGCTTCACCTAGTGAAAGAACCAATCGCATGGGAATCGTGCTCCCCATCTTTAAGTTGGATGGAACAATATTGTTACCTAGCACTAATCATCCAAAAATAAATTAATTATCATTGAGAATTTGAGTTGTGTTTGGATTAAGGTTTTCGCATAAAATAAATAAATACATAGATAATTTAATAATTCATATTTAATCTTTTTTCCTACACAAATCCTTGATTCAAATTAGAGGTGTCAAATGGTCGTGCCGTGATGGTTCGGATTATTTATTTTCGTATTTAACGTATTTCGTGTCATGCCATTTTTAACGTGTTATACTGTACTCATTTAATAAAATCTAGGCCCGACTCATTTGTGCTGTGATTTTTTTTATGAATGAATTTAATGTTTTCAAATCTAAAATTATTTAAAATTTACTCACATAAATATAACATCCTCGTGCCTTATCGTGCCATGGACCAAAAACAATGGTCTGGCCTGGTTTATTTATTGCAATTTTTTATTGCAACAGTGATGTCACATAAAAATGATGAGCATGACATGCAAGGATGAACAGGGGCCAACCGCCGCCCCCAAGTTTTGAAAAAATTCTATTATTATAGTAGCAGCCATAAAAAAATTTTAAAATTATAGATATTCGATATCCCACTTTTTATATATATATATACTTGCCTCCTCTAAGTTAAAATCTTGCGTTTGTCCTCGATGACATGGTATCACCAACTAAAAATATATTATATAAGGGATGAGTTAAAATCTACTAGTAAATTTAACTAACTCATTTGAAAAATAAATATCGCTTCATGTAATATTGAGGTTCGTTACATTTATATGACAATTTTTTAGTTTGTATAATTGGATTGTGATATTACATGTCAAAAACAACATGATATCACCGATGCAATAAATTTTTTTCAGGTAAGTGGAGTTGTGGTGGTAAGATGTGTACTTAAAATTTTTTTAGTGTCTTTAAAAAAAATTCATGTTCTAACTTTATAGTAATTATACTATTCATATCCTTACAATTTCAAAAGTTTTTTTCGGTTTAAAAGTGCTCTTTGGAATTAAAGAACAATGAGGTCGACCGAAGTTATAAAATTCTTAATAGACAAAATAAGCAAGCCTTTGGAATTCTAGTGCAATCACGACCGAAATTTGAAAGTTTGAAAGTTTGATTTTGCATGTTCAAATCAAGATCCAACTACTGGAATTCAATCAGAACGGCTAGATCAGAATCATTAAATGCTACAACAACTCTAATCAACCTTTTACTTATAAATTCAACCCTTGAATTTTTGGAAAGATAATTGAAGTGCCTTAAGTTTTTACAATCACTTATATCCAATACTTCAATCTCTTGATTATTTATTGTGAGTTTAATTCATCAAATATAAAAGAGAGTAAGATCACTCTAGATAGAAAAACTTCATTGTTTTTATTTTTACTCTAAAATTGGTGAGCTAAGAGTGAATTCAACTATTATACATTATTGAGAGGATTACTCTAAGTGATTGTAAAGTTCCTAAGAGAAGAAGTTGTCGAGCACCCATAAGCTTAAATATAGTAAATTTTGAAAGAAAAGCTTAGAGATTGGACGCTGGCTGAGATTCGCCGAATTACTATAAATCGTTTACTCTATTTTCTCTACCTTATTTTACATTGCTCATATATTTGCTTGAACTAAGGCTACACTATTAGTACATTTATTAAGAAGAATTTTAATTAGTCATTAATTCTAACAAACCTATTTCACCCATATATTAGGATATAACCATTTATTCTGCTTATCAGACAGGATGTAACCATATATTAGGTTTGTTTCCACACATGCTAGTCTTTAGCAATGTCGTGCGGAATGGAATTTTTATAATTTAATTAAATTCTTACACTTTTTAATTCATTTTGACAAGAAAAATTTGAACATATAAATTTTTTTTATAGAATTTTTAAAAAAATACTAAAAAAAGAATAACTTTTATCCCGAAAAATCATCTAAAAATAGTTTTTTCATTTTTAATAAAAAATCTCCCAAATTCGATAAATTTTGTTTAGATTTTCA
>BRYE01000022.1:15299853-15309853 GCA_030159115.1 Actinidia arguta var. hypoleuca
TATGAGGGGATGAAATAAGTTTGCTACTTCTAATGGACAATTAAATTTTTTTTCACAATAATTCTAATATGGATTTTCAATCAAATATATAAATAATAATTTGAAGAGAGAATGATTTCAGCAAAACATTTGCTTCACTCTCTAAATCCTCCTTGGGTATCTACTATCTTTAAGTTTGCAGTTGCTTGAACTTAACTACAGTCGTCCCCAAATCCTTCTATTCAACTTTCGATCGTCAGTTTCAGGAACTTCGATCGACCCTTCATAACTTCAGTCGTCCTTCAAACTTTTTGATCAACTTTCAAGTCATTAGTTTAATAACTTCGGTCGTGATCAAAACTTTTTGTCAAATTTCGGTCGTGATCTTCAAACTTCGGTCGTCAAGTGCCAGGAACTTCGATCAACTGAACTTGTGACTTTTTCAGCATTTTAACAGTTCTTTATTTCTTCAAAACATCTGAACCTGTCAATGACCCAAAAAAAGTTTAAAAGCAATTGTTTGATACATTCACAAGTTTCATTAGCATTATAGTAGAGATTATGATTTATGAGATCTCACAGTTAGTAATTTGAATGATTATTGACTCTGTTATGCTTGATTTAGTTTTCTTCTAAAGTGTGAACGAGTCAGTTGATCCTTTACACATTCAAATCTCTTGTTCAATGTATGCATGTTTATATAAATTCAAATCAAATTTACATGACGTTGTTTTAAGTTAAATGAATGATTATTGCAAGTTTTGAATTATATGAGTTTGTTTATCTCTATATTATGATTTTCAAAAAGTATTTAGACATACATAATTTCAATCATCAAAATCAATTATAACTTATATTCTAACAAGGATTTTAATGTCAAGAGATAAAACAATTTTGTGTCCATCAAGGATAGACTCAAGATTTTAATTTTAAAGAAGCAAATATTCTTACCGGATATAATATTTATAACTTACGTATAAAATACAATATTAATTAAAATATTAGGATGTCAAACCTAAATATCATTTTGAAATACTAAAAATTGTTACTGATATTAAACTAGAGTTTTTTCGAAACTTTAGGGTGCCCAACCGCTCTTCTAGAGTCCATCCTTTAGTGTCCACCAACATAGCTAGTCTTTTTACTTGAACATTGCCTCAATGATTAAATATATATAAAAAAATATATTTATAAAATATATTTAATTAGGAAATATTTGGTAATGTTTTTATTTTTTTATTTTTTGTATTTGTTTTATGTTTATTTAGTTTTATTTAATTTTTTATAAAACAGAAATTAAAAATATGTTTGTGTTCACCTTTTTTTAAACTATTTATAAACAAAAATATATTTGTATTCACCTTTTTTTAAACTATTTAAAAAAAATAGTGGCAGTGATGGTGAAGACGGAGATCATGGAGTAGGTAGTGGTGGCGGCGGTGGTGGTGGTGGAGGTGGAGGTGGAGGTGGTGGAGGAAGTGACAGTGAAGGGTTGGATGAGAGAGATGTAGATGAAAAAATATATATAAACAAAACAAAAATATCATTTTATTATTTTTACTATTTTTAAAAATAGTAGTAGTAATTTTACCTTATTTATAATTATAAATAGCAACATTTTATTATTTTCGATTAAACAATAAAATAAAAATATAAAAATTAATAAATTAACAAACATCACCTTAGGTTTTGATCTTTCTTCTAATTCAATCATGTCGGCCCTTCTCATGCTTGCAAGCGAGACAAGCTACAAACCAAATCAAACAGTACTAAACTGTACGAATCAAACCTAATAAACAAAGATAAAGCAATGCTATGGTAACTGACACCCCAAGGAGTAAAGCAAGACTAGATAGCTCAAAAGTTGGGTATTTTTTTGTTCATAAAAGCACATTTTTATATGGTTTTCACCCTAATTATCTTCTCAAATTCATGCATTTGGTAGTGTGACTTGCATTGGTTTAACTTGCTAATGTTAAAAAGGGGATAACTAACACCCAAAATTGAGTCAATACATATTGAATGAGTGTTTGTGATCACATAAAAACTTCAAAACCACCCATGTGGGTAGTCATTGACAAATGAAAAAGGTTCTCTCAATGAGCGATCGAGTGGGTATGTACTTATTTTTATATTATTTTTTTTCACTAATTTGTTTTTAAATGACGAAGAAGAAAATTTCATTAAAATAAGAAGTGACAAAACAAAATAGGGCTAGAAGAGAACAAGGCGGACGGTTGATAAGCAATCAATCCACCAACCCAACAAAAATATGAACAGCTGACTAAACTAACAATTACTGAGTTAACATCAAATACAAAGGTTAGGTTTTTTCACTAATTGGTACGTAAGGTTAGGTTTCGGTAACTTCTAGTTATTTTAAGATCATGGATTAGGTTAATAACCGTTTCAATGATTGGCTTAAAGAGAGGATTGTTTGCATCTCAACTTGATTCTTGGAGTTCCTTTTAATATTTTACAGATGGTTTAACACATTTTCGTTGAACATGTAATGTGGCATAGGATAGAAAAAGAAAAAAAAAGTTTATTTCTTGAATTTTTGGCAATTCCAACTAAACTAAGACTTAGGCTGTGTTTGTATTAAAAATTTGATGAGAGGAAATAAAATGTAAAAGTTAGGAGATGCAATGGTTTGAAACCTTTGAATTCTCTAATTTTTTCCTCACCAAATCCTTAATCCAAACACAACATTAACTAAATAAAATGAACAAATTAACTTAACATTTGTAATTTTCTCTAAGATCTATTAAACAAATTTCAAAGGAGGTCATTGTAATTTTCTCTATGATCTAGTAAACAAAATCAACTTGAAGTATGAAATTGCATAACCTATTGCATTTATTATCTTCGTTTTTACCTATTTAAAACGTTTACAATGTCATAACTTTCATTTTACACAACTGCGCATTCATTCTTGACCAAATCTATATTTCAAATTACTTGTTGGTATCTATCAAACAAGACGAATATTTAAATAAATGAAGCAAAACTATAAATATAAAATTTTGAAATCTAACTTTGGAATTTAAGAAAAAATAAAAAATATTAATGAATTTGTTGTAACATGATCAATTCATAAGAGAGTTCTCACATTACTTAGTTTTTTGGATAATATCAAATTAGTTTGTATTATAAAAATAATTTTAAATACGTAAACAAATTTAATAAATTTTGTTGTAGACATATTTAGTAATAAATCAGTTGGTACTGTAAAATTTTACAATCCATATTGTGAAAATTCTCAGTAGCTACGGTGGCGATCGGTAGTTTGTGGAGGTTGTTGAGGACTGTAAAATTTCAATCCTTCACTATAAAATTTAAATTCCCAATGGCTATAGCAGTCGCTGTTGGGAATTGTAAAAATTATCAATGGCTACAGTGGTGATCGGTGATTGGTGAAGGCTGTTGGGAATTCTAAAATTTCACATTTCTACACGATAAATGAAAATTTATTGTCTCAATTGCCACTAAAATGAAATTTTTTCTTTAGCTGTGACAGTGCGTGCACGTCATACATTCAGAATAGAGTGCGTGCACGCTTTTTTGGATTAAATTAATGTCTGAGACTTAATTAGCTGAAAGTTCATAAATGAGATCCCCTTATTATTTGGTTATCTAATTTATAAGAAATTTATCAAAATTATTTGTTGTTTTGTACTCATTGAAAATTATCATACTTCCTAAATGTAAGGCATTAAAGTGATCGATTTATCCATGCTTGTTAATTTAGTTTTAACCTATTAACAACTAACAAAGTTGCCTCTTAAAAGAAAGTCCATGACGATCTGCTCAAACCCTGTTCGGCCTAAGCCCGCCTAAATATTATGAATTAAGCTTAGGCTTAGGTGTTTGAACCTGATGCCTGCCAGCTTAAAAAACGCTCGCTCGCCATAAGGCCCGAACTCAAGCCCAAATCCCGTTCACCAGTGGGCCTTGGGCTCTTGGGGTTTCTTGAGTTTATGCCTAGCCATCCCAACCCAATATAAAGCGGGAGCCCGATGGACTTGGTCCGAACCCACCCAAATCTGATTTATTTTAGGCCGGCGGGCCATAAATACACCTCTTTGGATAGTACATGCATTTTTTATGGACTAGTAGATGCAATATTTTAGTAATTAGTGCTTAGCTAAGGAATCGAGAGTGAGTTAGATCCAGATTCATGCATGCCGAACTAATGAACTAAGTTCCTATGTACATTGTATCTCTTAAGTCAATTGCTTGGCCTTCTAGTGTTGTAATCTGATACTTCTTTCACCGACAAAATTTCATTACGTTCGTAATGTCAATCGTACGGTAACTGTTTCAACAGAACTCACGGCTGACTTTCTATGTTTCCAAACTGTACTAACTTCCCCTTGATGGGGGCCAAATTGACTTGGATGGCTTGAACGTTATATCCATTGATTATTTGGTCTTTCTTGTTCTAATACAAATGTGTCATCTTAGTTGGTTAACGCAATTTATTAAACATGGTAAAGCGACCCGCTTTACAACTTGCCAAAAAGAAAAGAAAAAAAGACAAATTTTGATGGAACATGATCGTTATATAGAAACTAGGGTTATTATTCTTTGCAATAATTATAAAAAGAATTATGACCCTTGTAATGTGGAATAGAGTTGCATGTTCTAGCACGAACAAGGAGCCTTTTTAAAATAAAATTCTATTCTCAAATATGATTCTCAAACTAAATGGGAATTTGAATTTTTCTACATTAATTTGTATATATAAAAAAATTTAGGACAAATTCTATAAATTTGTTGCATGCCTTTGGTGAATATTTTCAAATAGGGTCCATTTACTTTTACTTCTGTAACAAATCTTACTAATCAAGACAAACTAGCAAAGTAAAAAAAAGTTGACTATAATTTTTTTTTTTAAAAAAATAAAAACTAGGGACGGATCCATAGCATTAACTTTGAGAGATCACAAATGTTATAAACACAACAACAACCACAACCTCTCACAAAGAGTAAGGCCCACATGCTATAGAACCCAACTCTTTTGAAAGGGATGTGGCTGGAATAAATTTCATTGCAACGGTGATAACACATGAGAATTATGACCATGACCTGCAAGGACGAATAGGAGGCCAATCACCATCCCAAATTTAAAAAAAAACTCTATTATTATAATAGTACTCATCTAAAAATTTTAAATTTATAGATATTCGCTACCCCAAAAAAAAAAAAATTAGATATATTTGCTTCCTCTAGATCAAAATCCTGCACCCGTCCTGATGATATTGGAATAAGGGATTTGGGAATATACTAAATAAACTTAACTAACTCATCTGGAAAATAAATACCGCTATGTGTATATATGGAGGTTTGTTAAGTAAATATTATAGTAATATTCATTCAAAAATCTCAAAATTATAGAGGTGTTAAGTAAATATTATAGTAATATTCATTCAAAAATCTCAAAATTATAGAGGTTCGCTATCTCAAGATTCTTTTTTATATATATAGTCACCTCCTCTGGGTAAAATCCTACATTCATTCACGATGACATGATATTACCAAAAACTAATATATTACATAAGAGATGAGAGAATCTATTAAGTAAATTTAACCAACTCATTTGAAAAGCAAATTTTGATATGCATGTATATTGAGGTTCATCATGTTTATATGGCAGTTTTAGTTTGTGTAATTGAATTGTAATATTACATGACAACAATAATATTATATTACCGTTGTAATGAATTTTTTTATGTAAGTGGAGCTGTGGTAAGATGTGTATTTAGAATTACTCTATTCCAAAACAAATGAGAAATTATTTAGTGTTCTTAATGTAAATCCTAATAGTGCTCTAACTTTATAGTAATTGATCTAAACAGTAATATACACTACTATTTTATCTGAATTATAGTCTAACATATGTACAAATTCCATTTGTTGAACGATACATAACAATACTACGAAAACACTAAATAATCTCTCTAAACAAACGGGCACGCTTTTGGGTTTTGGATAGGATGCAACCAATGAATAGCTTTGTTTCCACACATACTAGTCTTTAGCAATGTCGTGGGGAATGGAAGTAACAGAATCGACGACTATCCAGCCTCGTACTGCGCCAGCTCTGCTCCACGTGTGATGTGCACCAATTCAATGCTAGTGTGTCTGTAACGTCCCAAGAAAAATATATTATATGACGTAATAGGATACACGTGTGATGTCATCACACACACACTATATATATATATATATATATATATATATATATATATATTAGAAGATAAAGTTAAGTTTTATTTTGGGCTTGAATGGAGATATGTGAGAAAGTGGAGCCAAATGAATTAGACCCAAGATTAATTTTGATTTGGGTTTGTTGCTTGGGCCAAACAAAGCCCAAAATCCAAGGAGGGCATTTATATTTTTTCCCATTCCTTGACCTAACTCACTTATTCTCAAACATTTATTTTTTTCTCTTCTTTTTCTCTCTCTATTCCCTCTCTAAGGTTGTGAATATTTGAGCTTAGATCTAGGTGAGTGAGATTTGATTTGAGTGGTGATCATTTGGAGAGAAATCATCTACTGGACGGGAACTATGTTTTGAGCCAATAAGATTTGGGATCGAAGAAATTCCGAATTTTGGACATCATCATTGTTGTGGAGTTTTCCATTGCTTGGATTTGAGGCAAAAGAGGTTTACTTGTTGGGATTTTTCATTGAATTTATTGTTAATGGCTTATATCTAACATATTGAGACTTTATTTTTGGTATTGAACCCTAAATGAAAGATTTTGTTTATATTAAAAAATTTTAGAGTTCATAGACCAAGTATCGACACTTTTCAAAAATTTTGGTTACTGGTCTCAGGTGTCAACACCTTATTTTCAAGTGTCGGCACTTTCTGAACCCAGGTATCGACACCTATTTTTCAAGTGTCGACACCTTTGAACAGAAAATTTGGCATTTGGCTACTGACGCCAAGTGTCGACACCTATTTTTCAGGTGTCGACACCTATGAACAGTTTTTTTAATAGTTAATTTGAGCATGATAATATCTTGTATATTATGTTGTTACATTAAATTTTTGATAAATATAACATTTGTGTATGTGGGATTTAAAAAATGTGATCTTTGTGTATATTTGAAATTTTGAAATAATTTTGAAAATAACACGCTAGGTAATACCAGATTTGGCACTTTGGTGTACCCGAAGCAAGATGACTTAGACTAAGTTCACGGTGAAAGATCGAAAAACCGCATGAGAGGCAGATAGCGATCGTGTGTGTATAAGGAATGTTGACCCTTTCGGTGAAAGTCCGAGGAATGCGGCGAGTATAGAGAATGTCAACCATTTCGGTAAAAGTCCGAGGAATGCGGCGTGTATAAGGAATGTCATAACCCACGGTGAAAGTCTTGGAAGTTGACGATATGGAGGGAGTGTCAAAGCTCACGGTGAAAGTCCGAAAAGTTAACGGATGTCGTCCCATGTACTTAATGCATAATGAGGTCGGTTAGGTATTAACTTAGGTGTGTCATTCAAGAAAATGAAATAATATTTTTTGAGATAAATCGAGAAATATGTGAAAATATGAATTTGATAAATTATGTATTAATACTTTTGAGAAGAGTCAAAAAATTGAGAATATGTTGAATTTAAAAAATTATGAGTTGGAATCAAAAGTACATTTTTGATAATAATAAACATATATTTTGTTGCATCATGTTTTTATTGTATAGTTATGTATCATGATTTTTTGGCTTGAGATATCAAGTTCATTGTTAAATCTTTTCAAGATAACTCACTTTACTATAATATGAATTTCAGGTACCGAGGATTGTCCTGATTCGTGAGGCATGTGGATACCTATTGTGTAATTTATTTTGATAAACATATAGACATGTATTTTTTAAAATTATAATATTATTTTGGCTCAATATGGGTATTGTCCATGGATTATCATCCATATTTTATATTTGATAGCTCATGGAGAGTATGGTCCCACGAGAGGAATAGTTTAGTTGTACTCTGATGTAAATGACAGTATATTGTCGTGTTCTTTAGTTTGACTTTTTCGTATTTGAATTGTTTACTTACGTGGCCGGATCTTTGTTTGACCGAGGCATGACAGTGTCACACAAGAAATAATTATCCTTCCCGCCTTACGTGCGTTCTTTGCAATCAAACGTATGTAATTTGTTCTGGCTTTTGAGCTTTTTTTTAGTTTTTAATTATTTTTTAGTGATTTTTTTATAATTTAATTAAAATTTTATATTTTTATATTCATCTTGACGAGAGAAGTTTGAAAATGAATTTTTTTTTATAAAATTTGAATAAAAAGTATACTAAAAGATAAAAAACATATATGACTTTTATCCTAAAAATAGTTTTTTCATTTTTTATTGAATATTTTTTCAAATTAGATAATTTTTTTATATTTTCGGACTCCTCTAATCAATATAACCCCAAAAGTTTAAATTTTTAATTAAATGATAAAAAAAACTTAAAAACCGAATCAGCGAAAAAAAAATTTAAAAAATCATCTCCCCCAACACAATAATCAAATTTATTTTCCTTACCGGATTAATTTTTAATTATTAACTTGAAATAAAGTACAAGAAGATAATCTTAAGACACTACTAACCAGGCTGCATTCAAACACCTTTTCTGTAAAACTACAATCCTTGAGAATGTGAGGGTGGTTTCTACTTCCATGTTGCATACAGAGCAATATTCATTCGCGTAGGCTCTCCATGAGAAAGACTTTGACCTTGTTTGGAATTTGCTGTTTCTATAAAGATTTCCAACTCATTCGACTGCTGCTAGTTGAGGCAACGTTGTCCGTATCAATCGAGCTAATCCGACCTAGATCCATAATTAGATGGTAAGTGCTCCTGGTCGTATAATTCCCACGTTTCGTGTAGTGCCATATCATTTTAGAATGCTATCCGCATCGTAAGGTTACAACATTCACATTCCATCTTCTAGGATTAAAAAGCATAAGATTACACACACCTAAGCATCTGGTCTGAATGAAGTTGGTACCGGAATTCAATCCATCTGTCCTTCCAGACTTGTACTGCTGATCCATTACCGATACGCCATCTAGAGCCACCAATACTTTCCGAGCTTCCATATCCCTCTCTAAGTGTAAGAAGGTGATTCAGATTGGTACCATTCCTATTCGGAGTTCCATAAAACTTGGGCCGGAAGACCTTAGTTTGATAAAAAACGGCCCAACGAGCAAAACTCACAATTTTATTGTGATGTACGTCGGATTTTGGTCAAATTTGCCATTTTAGAAAAGACTTGTTTCCTTAATAAATCGGTCCACATAATTCCGATTTAGATTAGGTTTTTTAGTATATAATTCTTTAGGTATCTAGAATCTAGATTTAGTCTTAATTTTTTTTATAATTTTTTAATTTTTGGGTTTAATTTGGTAATTAGGGTTTTGAGTCTTATAAGTATTGTAAGGACCTTCGTGCTAAGTAGTTTTTTTATTAATAAAATTATAAAATATTTTAGAGAATTAATTTTTTTTTTTATAGTGTGTGTGTTTGCTTAATTAATTTTCACCCATCACGTTTATTCTTGCATCACAAGGACGATAGACTAAATTTGCCTCCAAGAAAGATGAGTCCGGGAAGTACAAAGCAGAAACACACTCTGCTCCGACAAGAATAATTATAATAGAATATCAAGGACAAGATAATTCCTATTTAGGTCTTTGAACACCAAAATTTACTCAGGCTCCATTTGAATAGATGGGAATTTCGAAAGAAGGGATTTGATACTAAGTATGTTTGTTAATCGTTTAATTTTTGTTTTTTTGTTTTTGTTTTATTTTTTTTAGAAATGAAAACAGAAAATTTATTTGTGTTGTAAAAAATAAATGAAAACAACACAAAACAATTTTCACTATTTTTGAAAATAATGAAAACAAGAAAAAGATGTTTTTGTTTTGTTTTTAAAAAAATTCATCCAAAATTTTTTCATCCTCCTCCACTACCATCTCCTCCTCCTCCTCCTCCACCTCCACCT
>BRYE01000022.1:15402353-15404853 GCA_030159115.1 Actinidia arguta var. hypoleuca
TATGATTTGCTCATTGGAGAACTAGCATTAAGGCTCTGTTTGGCAATATTTAAAAGTCAAGTTTTTTAAAATTTGCTATCAAAAAAGCTAAGATTTTTTAGTTTTTTTATTTTTCTGATTTTACTTTAGCTAAAAATAAGCAAAAAAATAAAAATAGAAAAGCAAAAAAAATATATTTTTTTAGATTTTTTGCTTATAAATTTTTAAAAAAGGCCGGTTGAAAAGTTGGTATCAAATGGAGCCTAAGTGCGGATTAGGAAAATAAATATAAAATTCCATTTTACATAATGAACAAATGAAAAACCCAAAAAAATAAAAGCACAAGTGAAAGAGATCAGTTTAAACTAATTAGTCAAACAGGTCATCTTTCTTCCTCCAACATCTGACAATTAGTACCCAAATACTACCTGTGTAAATGGGATTTGGGGATGCTGCAGTGTGTCAGGTCCCTGTAGGGTTGCAAGAACTTGAAACGACGTCGTTTTGGGCGTGTTTTACCCCAAAACGACGTCGTTTATATTCAAAAATGTATTGCTTCAAAACGACATCGTTTGGGAGCAAAACACGCTCAAAACAACGTCGTTTCAGGTTCCTGCAATCTTGCAAGGACCTGACCACCGCAGTAACCCCGAATCCATGTAAATGCCATTGCTACTTCGAAAGTTTTGAATAATTACTCAATTTTAATATTCTTTTTAATTTTTTCTTCTGTTTATGAATTACCATTTCTCTAATACACAACAAAATCATAGGATGCTTTTGGAGTAAGTTTATTTTGTTAATTTGGTTAAAATATTTCAGATTTCTTATAGTTGTTGGCATCGGGGTTAATTTATTGGCTGAACGGTTGAGTTTTTTTTAGCAAAAACTAAGACTTTTGTTTACCAAAAAAGCTAGTTCAGATTTTTTTAACTAACTCAAATAAAACAAGTAATTTTTTGTCTAAATTTTCACTTTAATCCAAAAGTGATATAACCTAGTTTTTCTAGCTAGTCCAAATGGAACCTTAATATCGTTTTCGTATTTTTTGTGAAATTAATTTGTTTCAGTACTCTCTCTTTCCAAATTCTTGGACCTACTCTCAATGAGTCAAGAATTTGTAATGAATGAATTATATTCATGTTGATGCCCCCCTCTCCCCTCATTAGTTTGAATTTCAAATATCTTTCGATTTGTTATACCCCTCCCTTTGGTTTGAGTAATTTGATAAGAAATGATTAAAAATGAAACTTTGTCTCATTTTTATATTAAAATTATGTGAGAATATAGACGGCCCAAACAGGGAAGGAGCCAAGATATTAGTTTAGTAGGGTTAAAATCATAAAATTATATATAATTATAGAATAATAGTGTAATTTTTTTTTAATAGAGTCAAAATAGTGTATTTTTTTCATTGAGGTGATAGTGTAATTTTTTTATGAACTTATAATGTAATTTTTTTTATAGTGGAGTCAATTAACCTCACTTGTCCCTTACTCCCTTCGTCCCTGGGCCCAACCATTAGGCAGCTAAGGCGGTTGCTTAAGTAAGGTCTCACTTTTCTCAAGGCCTCGTATTTCTGCAACCTAGCTAAAAGGCTAAGTTTAAAATAAATAAATAATTACTTTTCTAACAATTTAAAATGCAAATATAGTAAATTCTATAAAATAATACTATTACTTTATGAAAAATTAAAAAACTCCCACGTCGAAAGATCCAACCAAAAAATTCTTTATTGAAAGAACTAAAATAAAAAGAAACAAGACTTATCCAAATTTCAAAGTTCTAAACTTTCCAAATTTTAGTTAAAATAATTGATGTAAGAAAAATGAAATTTGAAATTTGAATAAAAACTTATGATGTAAAGGACAATTTCTAACACACACAAAAAAGAACCAAATGTGGGCCTCTAATTTGTTCAAAGTTGTAACATGGCCCACCAATTCCTATTCACAACTTTGGATGTAGGCTAATTCATATGTCATCCCTAGTTACGAGTTATGCAAATTCAAATTCAAATTCAAGTATGCCTCGTAGGCTCCACGTCATTATCAATTAATGAGACTCACTAGTTTTTTCATTATATATTAAGTTTTTTTTTATCATCAATATTTTTACTTATTCAATTCATTTTCAATACAAAAAATAAGATTATATATAAAAAGAATGTTTTAGTTGGCCGATAGGCACTTGCCAAAAACGAGTTTTAATTTATTATTTCTACCACGGAGTTAATTAACCGTAACAAAAATTCAATTATTTTTTATGCAAAATCAAATAATCTATCAAAAAAAAAATATCACGTGACATTTATACGGTACTTCCAACTAATTAGAGAGCCAAAATAATGTTGACCTTACTGAAACGGCAACGTTTTACGCACATTGACATTTAGAAAGTGTTACCCCTACTGAAACGACGAGTTTTGCTCACTGCCATTTCTTTCCATTCGATGATGTAGGCTTGGAAAAATAAACCTCCCCAAGCGCGAACGACGTTATAAAAGGTAATAGACCACATA
>BRYE01000022.1:15442353-15444853 GCA_030159115.1 Actinidia arguta var. hypoleuca
GTCATTTGAAAGTTACTCTAACAGAAAAAAAGTTCAAACTATAAAGCTCGTTAAGTTTTGAAATTAAGCTCAAGCTCATTCATAAGCCCCAGACGTGCATATTATGTAAATTTTGCAGTGAAGGTGGTAAAGTTTGTAATTAAAAAAAAAATACTAATTGAACAAATTTCAGAAATTTTTCTAATACTAGGCGATGGTGAAGCCATGTAATTTTTTTTTTCTTTCCATTTAATAAAATAACACCGTTGAAAGTGGACCAATCGCACAAATAGGCAAGGCAAACGAATCCCACTTGATCTTGCTCATCTATCTAAGATGTGCGGCTGGGATCTCGTCTTCATCACTCTAACGCTATCTATATAACACCTGTCAAGGTTAGGGTTTATCATCGTCTCCTCATTTCATACGCGGCTGGGTTAATTTCTCTCTCTCTCTCTCTGTTTTGATAACGGGGCGTGGCTACATGTACCAAGGTGAGGGTTTGACAATCATACCCTTGATCTTGAATTGCCAAATCGGCTGTAGCCATATAGATCATCGAAGCTTTACTGGCCGGTGGTTGTTAATTTCCGTCAACCTATCTGCTTACCGAGCTTCTCACATCCATCTCCATGTTTATCTTCATCTTCTTATTTGCATCTATATATTATACGCATATGTAGTTGTTGTAGTTCTAGGATGGATATGAGAAATGGGGGAAGACGGAAATGTCGAAAGATTCGCCTTTTCTAGAGGCCTTTTCATTCATCATGTTCATAAGAATCCCATTCTTACTCAAATTTTATAAAATTGAAAGAGATTTGAATTTTGAGCCCATTTGGTTGCTCTGTGAGAGGAATTTGGTACAAAAATGAAAGAATTCTGAATGTGAATTCAAGCTTTTAACCAAAGATTCTATTCAAATGGATGGGAAAATAGGGGAAGGATTGGAGATGGCCTCACAATTTTTTGCTTCTTTATCGCATTTTTCTAGTTTCTGGCTTCTTTTTGCAATCATCCATCCTCATTTTGTTTTTGGAAATAATTATGCCAATGGAGTTCCTGGTGCGCCCAAATATTTTGGGTTCTGTTTCGAGTACATTTTAATAATCCTGACTCTGCTAATAACCAGTTTCTGATCAATAATGTTTTGCTGTTTCCAGCAAGTTTATTTAAAAACGTGGTAAAAAATTATGTTGATGGGCGACAATTCAATATTCGTTCAATATGTTATTTTAATTTTCAATGAATTCTGTAACATGAATAAATGCAGTTTTTAAGCATTTAAAAGAAAACATGAGGTTATGTCAAAATCATTTTTTTTCTTGGGCTGGGCTAAAAACGAGTTTAGCATCTATTGCTATCAACTTGAAAGTAATAATTTTAGCAGTAAGTTTATGCGCACAGACCCACCCGGATTACAGATCTTTGCAACAGATGCGCATATGAACAAGCCATCTCTCCGTCGTGGGCCCAACTTGAGTAACAATTGGCTTGGAAAAAATATTTAAAAATGAAGGGCCCTTTGACAGTGGCAACTACATTAGTGGAAGTTTAATAAACCAAAAACTCCACCAACCCTTTTTTTTTTCTTTTCTCGTTTTCGATAGCCTAGTTCTCCGTTCAGTCGAGATTAATTTAGAGATCATGAAGTTAATGGGCAAAACTCTAATAATCCTGAAGTCAATAGGTAGAAGAAGAAGAATCAAAAGTATCAAGAAATACAGTAATGATTAAACAGAATAATTTATCACACTAAAAAGAGTAAATCCAACAAAAAACCCTATAATGTGGAGAAATAAGGGCATCTCCAATAGCCTTCCTAACCCTTTAGCTACATTAAAAGCATTGGTGATTCTAAGATTTTTTTGTCAGTGAACTCATATGAACGAAGTTTTTGCTTACAATAACTTAAATTTATCCTATAAACAATTCGTCCATTGATATCCATCACCATATATTTGCAGTAAATTAACAAAAGAATTTATATTCTTAAACCATATTTTTCACCAAAATCAATTTTCTTTTGGGAAAAATACTTTAAAATAAAATAAGTCATTAACCAAACCATAAGATGACGCCAAATTTACACAGTTCAGCAAAAATATGCTTACGTCCACAAAGAGATTGAGATTTATTATAATCTACAAGAGATTATACAGATCATATTTTTAATTATATAGATACCAACATAATGGATTGAGTTGCGGGTATCTTGTTTTCTTTAAAAACATTCAAGTTGTGAGAACAACCGGTGTAAGAAAACTCTCATATGTATGGCTTGTCCCCTCTAAAATACAATAGCCCGACTATACATCGTGTAGTTGGAACAAACCTTGCACAAGTAACAAAATACCATTTTGCCTAAAAATTGCTTTATCTAAAAAAGCATAATATAATAATAAAACCAATATTAATAGAGAGCTCTTGCCCTTGATCACACGCTGTCAAGCTTTAACACAAAGCCATATAGAGAGAACAACATTACAACCCAAATAAAAGATATAATTAAAATGGGCAA
>BRYE01000022.1:15449853-15452353 GCA_030159115.1 Actinidia arguta var. hypoleuca
GGAACCGACAACGTGTCTATTTACAGTGAACCTTAAACTTGTCATCTCTGGTCATAAAATTGTTAGAGTCCAGCACATTATTAGACCCAATATTTGGGCTTGACCACTGTTGGACCCAAGGCCAAAGAGTATATTTGGGCCCAAGTTCAAGTTTGTTTAGCAATCTTAGATTATTTTTGTTTTTATAAATATGGAGAGAGAGAGAGAGAGAGAGAGAAAATTAAGATGTGGGATTGTGTTGGATTGGCCAGTCGAGAGAAAAGAGAGGAGAGACAAGCTAAACTGAGAGAAATTGTGAGAGAAAGGTTGAGAGAGTAAGTTGAGAAATCGAGTCTCCTCTTTTGTAATCTTCTTTGTTCGGTTAGTGAATTATTTATTTCTCTCCGTGGACGTATGCATCACTGGCCGAACCACGTAAATTTTTATTGTCTTGTGTGTATGATCGGTGATTCATTTTGAGCACAATAAAAATAATTGGGGTAAAAATTAGAGTTTGTAAAGGCCAATTTACATATTTTCTTTTTCCAAGGTAAGAGAAATTACCAATGTTTAATGAAATTTTTTTCCTGTACCTACACCATTTTTGCTTTATATAAATTTCTGTAATTTGTTCTGACTGATTTTTTTTTATCATACGGTAGTATTAATTAGTACATTTGATTACTATAACAGATCAACGTACACTCATTTAATTAACTCGAACTTGAAACTTCTCACACTCACTACCGCTTGAAAAAAAAACATGGAATTTACCTTGCCACATTTTGGACTATCGTGACAAAGCCCATTTATTATTTGGTATAAATTAAGGCATAAGGTGAATTTGTAGCTAAGGGTTACTGTTAATATCGTGTTGTGCACGGTGCAAGAAAAATAAAAATATAATAAAAATAACCAACAAATAAAATACAAAAAATAATTTAGAGAGCAATTTTAGAAAACTAAATAAGTTGAATATTTCTATTTTATATTATTAACAATATTAAGACACTATTGACTTTTTTCCCATCTAAGATGGGTTTTAATTTTTTTTTATGTTGTTTAAAAATGATAGTGAAAAAGTAATACTAGGGTTGCTTGTTTGATGCACTTGTTTGCTGGTTATTTTTATTATATTTTTCAATCATCAATTGATGCACTTGTTTCTCAATAGTACTTTGCAAATTCTAAGATTTGCTTGTTTGCGCCTTTACACGCCACTTTTGTGAAACCCGACGGCTATCTTTACTTTTCATCTTTTGCATGTTGTTTTCTCGATGTTTGACAGTTGCACCCCCTGCATCAACACTACCTTCAAGCTTATACAGATTTTTATCTCTCTTTCCTTGTAGTACCACTTTGTCTTCTTTTAAAATTTAAGGACTCTATCTTTAGATGAAAACTCGCAATCTTTCGAATCCAATATCCCTAATGATATTAAATTCTTCCTCAAGCCTGACACATGTCAAACTCCAATCAATGTTTGAACTTTTCCATTAAGCATACGGAATCGTACCATCCCCACACCAATCACCTTGTTTGTTGTGTTGTTAGCCATTCTGACAGTGTTTTCCTGACATGACTGATATATTGCAAAATATTTTCTGACCCTGCACATATAAAATGAACATTCACTATCTAACACCCAACCAAAATCCTCCGTACCTGAACTAACAAAGAGCAAATCACCTTCATTATCTAAGAAACTTTCTGTAACTGTTGCTGTTTTGGATGAATTTTCTTTCTCCTTCTCCTTATTTGCCTTACTCTTTGGGCAAAATTTAATGATATGACCCTCTTTGTCACAATAATAGCATTTCTTCTTATAATCTCTTGGCTGCAAACGTCCCTATGATTGTGACTGGCCCCTTGGCTTGGATCCAGCACGCCTTTCGGTTGTTCGGCCTCTAACAAGACCACCGTCAGAAGCAAACATGACTCTTTCTTCTGAGTAATTTTCACTTTCCTTCTTGCGTATTGACTCGTGGGATAACAATGCAGCAACCACCTCATGAATCCTAAGTGTATCTTTCCGGTACATCAAAGTGGTTCTAAGATGTTCATATGATGGTGGCAAATATACCAACAGTAAGACGATTTTATCTTCCTCCTCGATCTTCATACCGATGGCTTTCAGTTCTGTCAATAGCCTCTTGAACTCATCCAAGTGCTCCATGAAATTTGCCCCTTCCGATTTGTTAGTGATTTGGATTTGTATCTGCTCTCCAACTTCGCCCAAGCCTCCATTGGATCCGTCTCGTTGATGACCTCTCGAATAGTGTTGTTTCCTAGAAATAACTAAATATTGCTATTTGCCAAATCCTTCATCTCTTTCCAGTCGTTATCCTTCATATTTTTTTATTTTTCAATCTTTGGTTTGAGAGCCTTCACAAGTTTTTCCCATGTAAGAATATTTTTCACCCTTTGTTGCCAATGAGTGAAATCATTATGGCCGTTGAAAAGTTCAACCACGAAATCAGAACTTTTTCCTGTCATCTGATTTATGTGTAATAATTTGTGT
>BRYE01000022.1:15477353-15482353 GCA_030159115.1 Actinidia arguta var. hypoleuca
ATTTTATCCCAAAGTGTGCCTCGGCCCTCACTTTGAGGTATTTGTTTCTTTGTATGTGCAAAGTGCCATTCATTCTTAGAAGGCGAAGTGACTGGCAATGCAAGTGTGATGGTTTCAGGGATGGGGTTGGGGTGGGGTTGGAGGGGTTATGTGTCAAAGGTTCCTCTTTCCGATAAGCAAATGGGTTTTCGATCCTTTTAGATACTATCATGAAAACATGCTCTCAGCTGACAAACAACAAGGCTGAAGGTCGTCCAATTTGAACCTTGCACTCCTCCATAAAAGAATAAGTGACTGACAATTCTCCATATTTTGGACCTTCACAGAAACTGGAGAATGTACAAATATGGGATAGCCACTTGCTCTGCTCTCTATGGGATAGCCTACTTCTTATCCAGAACCTCGAAACCAAAAAGGCTACTGATTGATCTCTTCAATCAATCAATCCTAACCCATATTATAGTTATTTGTAATTTGTATTCTAGTATCTCTATTCCATTGCTAGGAGTGGCTGATTTCGATACATTCACTGGAAACAATTTATTCGTTGACCGACTGTTTTTAGAGACATGTGAGTGTTTTATATAGGCTCCGTTTGGTAACAATTTCATTTTCATGAACATTCACCGGCCATGAGGAAAAGTTGGCATTGCATTGTTTTTGGACTGCCTATTCTTTTGCCTATCGTGCTTATTGCTCGTTCCTTCTTTTCTAGGAGACAAACGACGTAGTCACTCAACTTTATAGTGTCTTCCTATAAAAATTTTATAGTGTTTGATTTCTATGAGGATTACAAATTTTATAGTGTTTGATCATCTAGATTGTAGTAGTTTACATGTAGTAGGAATAATAAGAGGATGATAAATAAGAGTTCTGTGGTATTAAGCCTCTGAGACTCCAACAACAAATATTTCTTGAAGAATTGTCAAAACCTCTTGAAATTTTACTGTATCAAAACCATTATCCACAAGGTCAGTGTTGAATCCAATTGTTCAACAGGTTCCAGGCGAATTTTCTCCATTTCTTCCCCTGCCTTTTTCAAACATGCAAACTACAATCTAGATGATCCACAAGGCTGCAAATTTGTTCTTTTATGTTTACAGTACCCCACTGTTTTAATTTGTTATTCCTCCATCATAATCATAGGATACTATGGCCAAGTGGGTTTTAAGCCGTCTATCTCCATTGTGTGTGTATTTGGCTGAGACTAAATGTTGGAACTAAGTGTCATCGCAGGCAGAATTTTGAGTCTAAAAATTGACCCTGTAACACCGACACTAATGGAGGCCAAACAACCACCAACAGTCGATGAGGACGGTGGATATCCCTCGGGAGAAAATGAGGTCAGAATGCAACCAAGTATTCCTGATCAATTACTGCCCTCGAGTAATTCTGGAAATTATGATGCCATTATGGATTCTATAATCCATTTGTCCACGACGGTGGAGGGCTTTACTGAGGATTTTATAGATCCATTTCTGAATGAATATGTATCGTTCATGTTCTATGCTACTACAGGAAATGAAAAACAAATTGTGACGAGTTTAGCTAACATGAATGTGAAACATCATATTAGTGATAATATCACATCTACATGTTCTCTGAAAACTGATTATGTCAAAATAGGCTAGAGGACAGCTACTGATTTGCGCATCATGGTCAAGATCTTGATTCTTGACTTTTAGCGTGTTCATTGTGCTTTGAATCTTTTGTGGTATGATTTAAAATTCGCCTGGAACCTGTTCAACTATTGGATTCAAAAATTATTTTGTGGATAATGGTTTTGATACAGTAAAAATTCAAGAGGCTTTTGACAAATCTACAAATTACACAACTTGCAGTCCAAACTAGCAGAGGTTTGAAGTGAATCTAGTCCGTATAGCAGAGGTTTTGACAATTCTTCAAGAAACATTTGTTGGAGTCTCATAGACATAATACCGCAAAACTCATATTTATCATCCTCTCATTATTCAATCTCAAAAAGGGTCTCTCTCCGGTCATTTAGGAAACTGTCTGTATTAGCAACTCATACTACACATATAAATTACTCTGAAAGTCTTAATTATCTAATCTCATCTTGTTTTGTTTGTGGCATTTCAAGTATGGTTATGAATGCAAAATAGAACTCAAGAAATTTGAAGTAAACTTCAATATTTTGGGGTTCAAATTTGTTTGTATATAAAATTATTCATATATACAATTCATTTAGGCTGGTCTGCCTTCCCACCTACCCCTTATTTTTTCACGAGGTGCTTCACTTGCAGATTCTATAGAAAATGCTTTCCGACTTCGTAACACATGATTTCTCTTAAATCCAATCATTTATCAACCTACATAACCATTCTCGTTTACAATATTTGTTTCGGAATTATGATATGGTCACCCTGCATACATAAAAGTCCAACCACACTGAAGCAGATACAATATAGAACCACAAGCATCAAAGGATGGTATGTCTTACAGAACTAAAAGAACTAGTTGTTCATCAACCTGCCACTTCCCTTCAGTTTAAAGCTTGCAAGAGATGTTATTACCACATTGGAATCGGCGCAGCAGAAGAAAATAAACAATTGGAGATTCATTAACAAAGTATTTTCGGTAAATGAGCACAAAATTGAAGAGAGACAACAAATTTTAGCAACCTCAGGAAAAGAAAAAAAAAAGTATCCCAGCTCTCCATATTCTAAAGGAAATTAAAAAAAAAATGCTGTCACTGAGTATTACTGGCCCTAGTGTAGATCTGCTGGCTTGAATGTGCTGATACCATTCTAATGGAACCCCTTACCATCAAATCCTTGATTTCCTTACATGCTAGTGTTCCGTTGACCTGGTAAGAGGAGAAACCGTGATCAATTTCTTATGCATTATTTTAGAAAACAAAGAAAAACCAAGGAAAAAAAAACTCATTAATGCTGACAACTACTTAGGCTTCGCCAAGCTACTACATAATTAAAATTATGAGAAAATATGATTGATTCAAACTTAATAACTACTTCCGCATGTCCACCAATTCCTGGCAGGGGAAAGAAGAGCAAGGAAATAAATGAAGTGAGGGGTAGGCAGACCAAAAAAGGGTGAAAGAAAAATCTTTACTATTAATTTCGTTATCTTCTCGTTTAGTGTCAATAATAGTGTACCATTCTAGGTAATGGAATTACAAGTTCTCCACAAAACATAATTGTCATTCGTAAAACAAGATAGCTAGGTATCATATATTATGGCATAAATGACCCAAACAAATAACTATACTGATGGAAAAAATGATTACATTACATCTAGCGATGCAGATCTATTGTTATGCTATTGTTATTGTTTAGCAATAGCATAAAACACCATTTGATAAAATTTATATGCTTTTGACGATGCATCATCAAAAGATAAAAAGGAGGAAGAGTTCAATCATACCCTCAGTCTGTCGGACAAGATTGACGGAGTGATGAGCTTGTACTTGGGAGCTTCAGAAACAAGCTTATCATATGTTGCCTTATCAAAAAGAACCATGTTGTTCACCTTCTCTTTTTGCTTGCCTTTGCTCCATTTCTGCACAAGCATTTCATAAGTTAGATATATAATAATTGACCCCAATAAAAAAATTAGATATATAACCAAATAGTGGAATCTAGGGATTGCAAAAGCATTCAAAAATACAAAAGTTCAATAAAAATGGCAATGACCCATATGTTGGAGTCTTTCTCTTCTCCATTTGTTCTCCTTTTATCCCCCTCTTTGGTCCATGAGGTGGGTATCACAAATTTCCAACATATAAAACAAGCAACATTTAAATGATTTTAAATATAAAGAATTGAACATTCGGAATTTAGGGTTCTTCACTGCTTGCAGTATAAACTTTTTAAAACACAACTGCGTGAGAAATGATCCCTAACAGTGATCATTAATCATTACCCCTATTTAACAATCAACAGCATTTCAAACATCAGATCAACACAAACCCCAAATACCCAACTCATGCCAACAAAAAACCCACAACAATAAGGAAAATCTCGACAATTCAGCAGTCATTCAACAATTCAGCCACCAAATGCCACAAATATAAAACCCTAAACAAAATTTCAGACAAATCAAACTAGAAAAATCCAAACCCGATGAGACCCTAACTTTTTAGCTTCTTTTTCTGCTTCGCTCTAGATCAACAATTCCTACAACAACTATGAGAAGCCTTAAAGACTCAATTAAAACCCGATTTACAAGTCAACAACATTTCAGATATCAGATGAACCCAAACCACAAATACCCAACTCATACCACGAAAACCCAACAACAATTGATTAAAACCTCAACAATTCAGCAATTACTCAACAAATAAGGAATCCAAATTTTCACATATACAAAACCCTAAACAGAAGTTCAAAACAAATGAAAGATGAAAATCCGAGTGTGATAAGAACAAAAAAATTTACTTCTTTTTCTGCTTCCCTCTAGATCAACAATGCCTACAACAACTATGTGAACACTTGAGAGTTAATTAAAACCCAATTTACCAGTCAACTACATTTCAGATATCAGATCAAAACAAACCCAAAAAACCTCGTGCAAAAGAAAACCCACCCAAAATATATTAAAACCTTAACAATTCAGCAATCATTCAATAAAAATATCAAAAAAGCATACCTCAAAACAAAAGTTCAAAGCAAACTTCAAAATCCTAAACCCATAAGACCCATCTTCCTTACCTTCTTCTTCTGCTTTCCTCCGCCGGATTTGGAGGGCTTCGACGACGGTGGAGGAGCCTTTTCCTTCTTCGGCGCCTGAAATCAAAACAGAAAGTACTTTCAGAAAGTGAATACACGAAAATAGAAACGAAAAATAAAAAAGTTACTTTTTTTACCATGATAGACGATTTTCTAGGGTTCCTGTAAAGAGATTGTGAAATTATTTTAGGGTTTTTGACACAATAAAGAGATCAGAAACTATTGCAATTGTTTGTAGAAGGGTAAATATATAGGGGGGGGGGGGGGGAGGGGGGGAAACTAGGGTTTTGG
>BRYE01000022.1:15497353-15499853 GCA_030159115.1 Actinidia arguta var. hypoleuca
GAAGCCCCCCGCCCTCTATGTCTCTCTCGATCTCTCATTCTATTTGTTTTTTTTGATCTCTCGTTATCTCTGATGACAATAGAAGTGCTAACAACGACGATCGAAACGATGAAGACAAAGTCCCCCCGGTCTCTCTCGATCTTTCATTTTATCTGTCTTTTTCGATCTCACATTATCTCCATATGTGTATTGCATTAACAGGCGAAATTTGTATTGCGATTTTATTCTATTAGGGTTTTAAAAATGGAAGGAATTCTATGATTTAAGTGTATTTTGAACGAGAATTAATTTATTTAATTTATTTCGTTAACGTACGTGAACAGAGACTAACAGTCAGCTCATTTTGAACGAGAATCGGTTAATTCAGTTAATCTTTCTATTAATCCTAATAGATGGAGACTAACATATTTAAATTATTATGTATAAAAACTAAAGAGTTAATTAGTTACAATTAATAGCAACCTTAAAAAGGTGTGAAAATAATAAAATAAGATCAATTTGACTGTTAATCCAATTCCGTAATTAATCACGCAAAACACATGGTCACCAGAAGATTGGAATAAAATGGATTCTTTTCACTTTTTTTATTTTTCATAAAATAAATTCATTGTTTTCTTCGAGTCCTTTACTTTTTTGATTCGTTTTGATTAAAAGAAAAGGTAAAAGAAATAATTTTTTTCTAAAAAGATTACAAAAATTAATCCAAAATTGGAAGTAATTCCGGTTCAACTTGAATTTTATTATGCACTAGTAATTGTCTATGCTCTAAAAAAAAAAATCCACCTCTTAAAGGTTTTTTATTTATTGGATCAAAACATATGTGGGTTTTACTCACACTTTTGAGAAGAAGAAAATGATAATTTTAGGAAGAAAAAAAATAATTTCAGAAGAAATCTTAGTCGTTGAATTTACTCGAATAGATTTCAACCATAAATAAGGAAAAATAGATTTAAGATTTAAAACAAGTTGTGATTTATAGTATAGATTAATTTGAATTTTAGTGGTTTTTCTTTTTTTTTTCTTTTTTTATTCCTCTAATTAAGATGAAAGATAAGAGTAAAAAATATATCTATTGACCAAAAAAAAATTAAAATCTCTTTTATTGGGTAATGTATATACTTTTACTTTCATTTATTTATTGGTATAAATAAATTCTCTGTTGATAGTAATTTATAGTTTTATTTATTAGAAAAAAATAAGAATATTTAGACATAAAGACATTTAATTTAAGCACATCGATAACACGTAATTAATGAGTGTAAGTAATACAATTAAATAATTAAGACACCATTTGATTCACTTTTTATATAAAAATATAAAATAATTTAAAAAGATTCTGTAAAATCAAACTTTTATTTAATTATTCATTTTTACGGAGTTGATGCGAGTTCAATGGTGACTAAAGGCACGTCTAGAAGATCAGGGTCTTGTGGACTGACTCCATTGACGCAACTAGCGGCCTCCAAAATAGAATTTGTGTTTACACGTGTTTTTGAAGTTCGGTTTCTACGTAGACCAGGCTTCTTTGCAGTATTTTGGTTCATGTTCTGATCTCATTTTAATTATTTAAATCGTTTTTTTATTTTTGATCTTATTAAAAAATTTAATATTATAAAAAATATATTATTCGGATGCAAATTAATAGTCAATCAATATCAATCTATATCAAGATAAATGAGTATAATCTTATGTGTCACACTCATTTATTAAATTATAAAATAATACCGAATGAATACTGAATTACGCTCGATCTATTTGATTTTTTAACAAATTTTACAATATGTATAATTTGAATCATTAAAATTGATCAAAAATATTTAAACTGCACTGGTAAAATCCAAAAAAATGAACTGCATAGATGATAGGTCCTTTCAACTAACATTTGCCTAATTTGAAATTAAATAGATATTTTGAATTATTTTATTTTCAAAATATTTCTTTGGGATAATTATATGAAGGTTTGTTTTACATGCACGCCGAACTAGAATGTGCTTTTTTTATCTAGTGCTGATGTGACACTTTTTTTATATTTTTGTATTATAACTTTAAGATGTCATAATTTTTGTTTAAAATAATTATTTTTAATAAAATTTATATGTTTAGAACATTCTTAACGAGATTTAATCAAACAAGATTTATATCGAAATAGGAAAATTATAAAAATATAAAAAGTACTAATTTTTTGTAATAATATTTAACAGTGATAAATTTATCAATCATATAAATATTATTATTTTTATAAATTTTCTTGATAAAAAAGCTCTAAGAGTGCTCTCATAAATACTTTAAAAGACTTGATCATTTTTTTATGAAAGTACTGATGTGATACTCCTTTTTGTATTTTTATATTACAATATTTAAAATGTCATAATTTTGTTTTACACAATTATTTTTATTAAAATTTATATTTTTAAAATTTTCTCAACGAGATCTATCAAGCAAGATCTATATCAATATGAAATTATAGAAATATAAAAAGTACTATTTTTTTGTGCAATAA
>BRYE01000022.1:15509853-15512353 GCA_030159115.1 Actinidia arguta var. hypoleuca
CTATTATTACAAATTCAGGAGATATGGATTGGACCTAAACTTATTAAAATACCCATAAGTAAATACAATAATAAAATTTTATTAAATTAAGATACTATTATATAATATTTATGGATGTAAAGTCTTTTATGCCCCATAGGTTACTTATTTAGGGCAATTTTACTTGTTAATGATAATTCTTGTTTGGCTAGTATGTTATATTTTATAATTACTTTCTTTAGTGGCAAGTAAAGATATTTAGTTTTGTAACTTACGATAATTGAGAGTGATATGGTATTTTTATTTAGATATTATTATTGTTGTTAGGTAAGGATATGGATGTCTAATTAAGAAATGTATTTTTTAAATTTATTTATGGAGTACTTGATATTTTTATTTAGTTAAAAATTATGATATGAGAACAATATTGAAAAATATGAAGAAAAAAAAATATAATCCAACACTCATATTCATTGTAAAATAAACAAGTGCATGTTGAGATTTCATAGAATTGGTAATCTGACTTAGTCCGACTGAATTTATTATCTAATTTTAAATTCAACTGAATTTTTCATCTATCAAATTCAATATCTAAAATAAACATGACTTGAATGAAACATAGCTTAAAATGGCCCGAAGTGATGGCAGGACCGACCCTAGTAACTTTTAAGTGAACTTTTTATTTATTTTTTTATAGATATGGATGGCTGTTAAACAAAATAACCTATTTATGTTGGACCTGTTTGTTAAAATACTCGTTTGAGATCGTTTTTTAATTAAATAAATTAAAATAAAATAAATTTTAAAACTCATTAAATTTTCAAACAAACAAGTTATTGTTCGACTTGATAAACTTTATTTAGCATTGCAATGGTTCTGAAACTGTATGATTTTCGATTTTTTTCATCATTTGAATAGAAATTTATATTCTTCCGGTTTCTCTTGATGAGAAAAATATAAAAATATAATAAAATTATTCAAATTTAAAAAAAAATCCACAAGATAAAAAAAATTTAACTAATTTATTGAGAACAAATTTTTTTTTTTGTCTTTAGCATATGTTTTCTCAAACTAAATGAAGACTTTAACATTATCAAACTCCCGTAATGATGAACCGAAAGAGTATAAAATTTTGATCAAACGGTTAAAAATTTTTATTAAAAAAAACTCCTAAAATAATTAAAAATCAAATCAGTTAAAAAATCTATAAAAAAAAAAAAAGCTAGGGAAGAAGACATTCACCCAACTCAAACTAATATGGAATTGGAAAGCCAATATTCCCATGTGAATTTCGAAGGAATAACACAAAAAGAAAGAAAAACAGCAGAACAAAGCCTTAACTGTTTTAAAGTGAGTAAATTGACAAGCACAAAACTTAGAAGAGCTTACACTTTGATCCCATGCATTTTGCAGACAGAACAGAAAAACCCGAAGCAAGACCGACACGAGAAAATTGTCCAACGTCGAAATTGAGAATTTATTCACCCAACAAATAAACATGTAGCTACCAATTGGACACAAAGTGATTAGGAGAGCGAAATGAAATGCTTTTTGGGGAACAATAACAATAGTGAATTGTCGAGTTTAGTTTTATTGCCAGTCTTTTCGGATATCGAAAGTGTAATTGATCTCCAAGTAGCATTTGTTGTCGTCGTCAAGAAACTGAAAACAGAAATGAAAGAAATTAAAAATGGTATTAATAAGATTAAAATCTCTATAACACAAATGAGGATTAAAAAATTCCCACACTAATTTGAATTTGTTAATTTCTTGCACATGTGACCATTCAAATTGAAAATTTTGAAGGGTAAATTTCACCAATGGTCCCTGTAGTTCAACCAAGTTTCAATTTGGTTCTTATGTTTCAATTTAAACAAGTAAAACTATGTAGCTTGAATTTGCTTTTAATGTAGTCTCTCTATCAATGCCCGTTAAGATTTTGGACAAAAAAAGAGCATGTAAAGCTCACATAACCTTTTTTAGATAGTAATTCCACCACTATTGGTTCGTGTAGTTTGGCTGATGTTTCACTTTGGTCCCCATAAAGGATCATGTGAGTTTTTCTATGCTTGCTTTCGTCGAAATTATTAACGGGTATTGACAGAAGGACTTACATTGAAACTAAATTGAAATTTTCATAAAGGGTCATGTGAGTTTTTATATGCTTCCTTATGTCGAAATTGTTAACCAATATTGATAGATGGACTACATTGATAATAAAAAATTCAAGGTTCTAATTGTTTAAATTAAAACTATAGCGACCAAAGTGAACCCTTGGTCAGACTTCAGGGACTAATGGTGACATTTACCCAAATTTGAATGCTTGGATGTGGAAGTGGCAATAACATACCATTTTCAATACCACAACTAGAAAATGTGACAAAATTTAAAACTGAGACAGAAGTAGCTTCCACTTGTGAATTTTCCTTTTCCCATACTCATGACAGAGAATGGAACCCTACTTCTGAAATGAGTAATTGTAGAACATGGAAATGAAATCTCTTGACAGAGATTGGAATTC
>BRYE01000022.1:15519853-15522353 GCA_030159115.1 Actinidia arguta var. hypoleuca
CGTTAAACCTAATTTACAAGCCGAATTTGAGATCTATGAATTTTAAATACATTTAAATGAAATCGTCTTCAAAAAAATCTATTTGGATTGATTTAATTTTAAGACTTTTTATTAATATATATATATATATATATATATAAAGACACACACACACACAAAAAGACAAATCAAAAGAGTAAATAATTTTGATAAAAAATTAAACAGAGTTTTATTGTGACCAATTGTGTGGCCTCTCTGGTCCGGGTGTACTTCTGTAATTTGAAGTTTTATTTCATAGAATTATTAAAAAATCATATTAATTGGTGTTGGTAGTCACACGATTAGATCACAGTTTTTTTTTAAACAAAACAACAACAAATTGTTTCCAAAATTATAATTGTCGTCTTTTTTTTTTTTTTAAATAATCTAATCATTTAGCTGAAAATGTCTTGATGAACTTGTTTTTTTACATTTATAATCATATTGATTAGTATTGCTAGTGATACTATTAGATCACAGTTTTTTTTTTTTAAAAAGACAAACTATTTCTAAAATTATAATTTTTGTCTCTTTTTTAATAAATTTCTAATCATTTGGCTGACAATGAACAACTTGTTTTTTCCATTAATAGTTTGTTTTGAAAAGCTTAAAAAAAGGATTGGATCGTAGAATGGGTCCAGAATGAGCCTAGTAATAGGGTGGTAAACGAGTCGAAAAAATCAAATAATAAATTATTCAAATTTAGTTTAAAAATTAAAAAATATTCACTAAGCAAAGCGATGTCAAACGAGTTTTAATTGTACCGATCTCAAGTAGTTGAGTGTTTTAAACATTCAAACTCATTGAGTAAATCAATCTTAAACAAGATTTTAACGAGTCGAGATCGAATAATTTAGTGTGTTTATCACCCCTACCCATCAAGACTTGGCTAGACAATGGGAAGCTTTTCGTAAGAAAAACATGAGCCAGTGGAACGGTTGTTATACCTGTAGGAAAATAGATACGAAATGGTTGGGAAATAAATCATTAGAGGCACCCACCTCAACCAAAGCAAAATAGTCCGTGGAGAAAAATAATTTTGGAAATTTTTTAGGGTAAATTTTATTGACTTTCCCTAAAGTTTCTAACAAATATAATTATTTTTCATATAATTTTAAAAATAGTATTAACATTCTTTATTTTTTAAAATTAATATCAAGATATCCCTTTGAATCTAATTTTTATACAAAAATAACAAATTTATCATTTAATTTAGGGCTTCCAAAAAGAATCTCAATACACCCATTAAAATAAATAAAATTTTATTATCAATACTTTTTTTTTAAAAAAAAATTAACATAAATCTTTTACTTTTTAAATACTCATAATCTAAGCATAATTAAAAAATAAATTTTATAATTTTTTTTAAAAAGAGTGTTTATTTATTTTAATGTGTGTACTGAGAAAAAAATTAAAAGTCTTAAATCAAATGGTAAATTTGTTACTTTAGCACAAAAATTAGATCCAGGAAATTTTTTTGACACTAATTTTAAAATTAAAATATGTTATTGTTATTTTTAAAATTACACGAGATGGTTTGAATTTATTAAAACTCTTAGAGGGGTTAGTGAAATTTACGCAAATTTTAATAATATTGAAGTAGTGCATTAATTGCTACATTATTTAGCTGGCATAAAACTTATTTTATTATGGACTTGTTATTGAAAGTTGTATTTAAATAGATTTTGGTAAAGTTAAACTCAAAGTAATTAAAGCTTAATAAAAAATCATTTCATGCCTCCATCAATATTATAGTTTGTCAGACCACCAATATGAGATTATTTCTTGATCTTACCACTGAATTGAAATTTCTGCTCATCTTTATCCAAGCATTTATCTTTACCTTCCATCTTTATCTTTAATTTTATAAAACGAGCTTATCGCTTTATCACTACTATTTTTTCTTAATTTCCACATTTACCCTCACAACTCACGATTCGATGCCCCCATACAAATAGTATAGAAACTCCAGCTGTCGCTAAAATAATTATTCAAAATTATTTATTTTTAATTTTTTTTGACATTTATTCAAAATTTTATGCCTCTTCGGCTACTCTTGATGAAATACAAATAGTTAATTTCTTTATCTTTAGTGATTTTTTTTTTAAATTATATAATTTATTTATATTTTTATATTTTATTAATTTCGGAAATTTCTTTGCACTCCAATCATTTTTTATTTTTATTTTACAATGTTACAATAATACTATAAAGTATTTTATCAATTACTAAGATTCTCTCTCCTCAAATTTTTGCACTTCGTACTTTTTTTAAGAGAGTTAACTTCGTCATTTGCTCAAAAATTGCATAATTACCCTCACTGTCCCTCGCACGTGACGTGGTGGATAAGATAAAAGGGAAAGGGGACCTGTCTTGGCGTTGCTTCAAAACAATGTATAGCTGAAGGACGTTTTCGTCATTTCGTTGAGTATATAGATACGGGAGACAGAGATAGAGACAGAGACAGAGAGGGGAAGAAAGA
>BRYE01000022.1:15534853-15539853 GCA_030159115.1 Actinidia arguta var. hypoleuca
TGGCAAATCGGATCTCAGACGTCTACAAAGTGGGTCCCAGATCACGGGCTCACTACCTCTAAAGCATACTACACGTGGGCCCCAATAAAGCAAAACCTTTAAGAATGGGCGGTTTATGGGTTTTAACTTTAAAGCAAAACAAAGAAGTTGGTAATTGTAAAAATTTGATCTAATGGTGTGCACTGTGTTGTGGGGATTTTGGACGGTGGAGATTGAAGTCGGTGATGTTGTGGGTCCCACTCGTGCCACCCCTAGTCTCATTTCTTTACTGGCTTTGTGGGTCCCGTATGTATCAGGTGGTTTTAGAATAAAAGTGATATTTTTCAAAAATTGTTTTAACATTACGATTTTTTGACCACAATAGTAAAAACTGCCTTCCTTTTGTTTGACAATTACATTAACTTTTTACAATAGTAAGAATGTATTAAAAAATATGAAATGTGTATTGAAAAATTATTTTTTTTTGTCATTTTGTGCGTTAACCAGTCCCGTTAGGATAAAAGGACTTAGATAATTGTCAACATAACTTCTCGTGATCAACAATGATATATATCATCGATCAATAAAAAATCGAGCATGAATTACTATACGAGAAACCAGGTCAATCACCCTAATTAATATAAGACATCTTATTGGTCGATAACAGCAATACCAACTATGATCAGCTTGTAGCTTGAGTTTAAAACAAGAGAACCAACATATTGAGTACTAACTAATTACATCGCTCCGATTATGTTTATAGAAATTTATATAATTCTTATATAAAAGAAAAGAAAAGAAAAGAAAATGCACATGCTTTCCCTAAAGCTAGGGATTATGTTAGGGACTACTTTAATAAAAAGAATGAAGCAAAAAGAGTGGAACGTGAAATAGAAACCTAAGAACATGAAAGTATTATAATACTACTTTACAAAACACAAAATAACCAACCCAAGAAAAAGAGATGATGGCAGGTGAGAAATGACCTCCACCATATTCCATTTCCAACCCCACAAAAAATAACAACACACTATCATTAACAGGAAAAAAGACTCTAATCTAAAAAATAATTAATTTTATTTTTGTAAAGTATAATATTTGGAAAATTTCACTTTGACCCTGTCATTTAAGTCATGTGTGGATAACCCCATATTTTCTTATCAGCACACAACCCCAATAATTTGTGGACTAATCTATATAAGAGTTTATGTTGAAGTTAACAGTGTATGAGTGACACGTGCATGTTACGCAAATGGAACTCTAATTAAGCTATTATAACCCATATTATGACCCAAAGACAGTACGCGCGCGCGCACACACATAGAGAGAGAGAATTCATCCATCATCCTCAACCTTGATTCAGTTCTTTGTCTCACTCTCAAATCTCTATGTGATTAACTCTGAATGAAGGAATGCGGACTAATTGTTTACTTATAAATATGAGGGCAAAATGAACTATTGTCATTATCTTTTAACGGTAGAAGTGGGGCAAATTAGTCAACAAACTACATTGATTTTGCACTGATAATGAAATGTGAGAGTTTATTTGCACATGACTTAAACCAAGGTTCAAAGTGAAACTTTTCGACTAGATATAGCAAAACCTTATCTCAAAAACACTTAATTTTTTTTTTCTTATAAGTAAAACTTTTTACAGGTAGACATAATAGGTGTCCATGTCAGAGATGTGAGGTGTCAATTTGCTTACAAGATTCCTATCTCTCCTCTTCCCCATTACTTTATTGGTTAGGCCATTACAAAACTTTCTATAAATAGCTCTCTAGTTGGATCAAAGCTCTTCACTATCACCACTACTACTACTCTTTCTATATTCTTCTCACCCATTTCACTGCTATTTCAATTTTCTTTCTTTGCATTCCAATGGACACTGTTGAGGTAACTCAACTTCTGCTTCTGTTTCACATATCCCACTCATGATCAAATTTTATCTTGATTACTTTTTACTCAACTTGCTTGTTCTACCTAGGTTACATTTGGATTTTTTGATTTTTGGGAGAGTCAAACACGGCTTCAAACACAGATGGACCCAAGGGGGGCAGCCGGGGACGATCGCCACCCAAAGATATTAAAAAAAAATCAAGTTTTAAAATAAATGAATAGGTTCGACACCCCAAGATTGAGATTAAAATTATACTTTCTATATAGCTTACAAATTTTATGTTTTGTATATACATTCTATACATACGCCTTCCCAAATTCAAAATCCTCCGTCTGTTCCTGTTCAAACATATCCAAAATTGTCCCAATTTTTTGTATTTATTTTCTTTTCTCCCTGCAAACGCCTCCACAAATCCATGATCTTACACAATCTTGTTGAAATTTGGTAGTGATCAATCTTAGTTTGTTTCTATGAACACCATCTTTATAATACTACTCTATATATCATCGTTTCTCTTCTTTGTATATATCCCATATTTATGCTAGTGAATGACAAATATCAACTTGTTCAAAAAAAATCAACTGCCATCAATCACAAATTCAAGTTAGATGCGGGATTCATGAGTGTCATCATGTACGCGCGTAAATGATAAGTCAACGTGTCGTCTTGGCGGATTCCATTGTTGAGTACATACTATAGGTTTTGGCACGAGTACTTTATACGAATTGATTTTTATTGAACATATAATAGCTTGTTATAGTCTTTCACACGGCTTCTGCTTTCGTTATGTGTTGTACTAACAATGCACAAGTTCTTCTATATGTTTTTGGAATGTGTACAATAAAAATGTACATTAAGTAATAGGTTAACAAAACATTACCTTTCTATTCATTCCTAAGGTTGTGTTTGGATTTTTGAATTTTAATTGAACGAATTTGACATCTTTATGCAAGAAGCATAATATTGAATTGGATTTGGCATCGCAAGTCTAGATTTTAAGAGTGGATTTGAGAGCTTTACATGAACGTATATTTTTCAATAACTATGCGACTACAATTATTCGATATCGATCTTTCCATAAATGATCCTACTTGAAACAACCCCGTTTCGCAGCTAGCAGCACCTGCCGTGACAGCATTACCGGAGAGTGAAACACCTGTGGTGACCAAGAAAGAAGAGAAACAGCCAGAAGAGGCAGCAGTGGCGGCACCACCAGTGCCAGAGCCGGTGATCGAAGAGCCCGAAGCGGTGGCAGAAGAACCGGCTGCCCCGGAGGCAGAAGGTCCGGCCAAAGCCGAGACTAAGGAGGAAGTAGTTGAGGAACCTAAAGTTTTAGCTGAAGAGGCAGTGGTGGAGAAAGCGGTAGAAGCAGCTAAAACAGAGGAAACAGAGGTGGAGGCAGAGCCTGTTGTTGTGAAGGAGACTACCGCAGTGAATCCCACCGCGGCGGTGGAACCGGCCACTGCAGTGGAGGAAGCTAGCACTGAGGAATAAACAATAAGAAGTTTCAAGGGATGCATTGTCAAAGTTGTTACGTTTTTTATTTTTAATTTTATTTTGATTTAGTTTATTTGTCATTATTATTGCTATTATTAAGATTAAGGGAGAAGCTAGGGCTAGTATTTGATCCATTGGGTCCACGTCAGCATACTTGCCAAGTGGCAAATGCGGATTGGTTCGATGAAAGTTGCCACTTGGAATATGGATGTTGGTTCCCAAAGGGTCAACTGAGTTTGATGTCTGGTGTGGGGAGAGAGATGTGGTCTGTAGGGTTGAATAATGATATAAGTTTTCCCATGTTTGATAAATCCTCGTTGAAATGTTTTCACCTCATATTACATGCTGCCTTGTAAAACCCTTAACATTATGATTGGATATAATTAGAAAGCAATAAGGATATCAATAAATTTGATAAGTGAATTTCAAATTTATGTATTTCAAATTCATATATTTGAAATTCTTATGAATTTTAAATTCTTTATTTGGATATTTACAAAAAAAAAAAAATTATTTCAGTTGCATGAATTTGAATTAATACTTATTTTTTAGAGAGAGGGAAGGATGGGAGATGAGAGAGAAGATGATGGTAAAGTGCTGGAGGCAAAGTTCAGATAAGTCCAGAGGTGAAGGGATTTGTCAAATAATAGTTATTTTGAAGTTATTTGAAATCATTCTATTTTGCTCTTGAAAATTAAATGATAATTTAATTTTAATTTTTTTGATTTATTCGTTATTTAAACAAACTTGACGAATTTGGAATAAGAGATTCACGTGTCCAAACTGAGTCAATATTTTAATCTATTCGTCATTTAAACATACTTGACGAATTTGGAACAAGGAATTCATGTATCCAAACTGAGTTAATTTTTTTCTATACGTCATTTAAGCATATTTAACGATTTGAAACAAGATATTCACGTATCTAAATTGAGTCAATTTTTTATTTTATTTGTCATTTAAATATATTTGATGAATTTAGAACAAGAGATTCACGTATCCAAATTGGGTAATTTATTAATTTATTTGTCATTTAAACAAACTTGACGAATTTGGAATAAGAGATTCACGTATCCAAATTGAGTCAATTTTTTAATCTATTAATCATTTAAATATTCTTGATGAATTTAGAACAAGAGATTCACGTATCCAAATTGAGTCATTTTCTTATTTATTTGTCATTTAAATAAACTTGACGAATTTGAAACAAGAAATTCACGTATTCAAAATGAGTCAATTTCTTAATCTATTAATCATTTAAATATTCTTGATGAATTTAGAACAAGAAATTTACGTATGATACTGAGTCAATTTTTGCTATTGAATGAAAACGTTTAAGCCCAATAAACAAGCTGGCCTACATTTCAGCTATCTTTAATCCCAAAGCGAAGAAAATCTGGCCTCTAATTTCATTGGGCCCCAAAATTCACGTCTTTGAGTTTTCACATAGTTATCCGGATTGGAATGACGATTCAACTGGTTTAATCGAAAATCGGATACTTAATCGATCCAATAAATATATTTTATCGGAAATACAAGTGAACCGTATTGAATCGAAAAAATTGAGCGTTATTTTATCAAACCGTTGAACCGGGCGTATTAAAAAATTGGACAATTTTTTAAT
>BRYE01000022.1:15549853-15554853 GCA_030159115.1 Actinidia arguta var. hypoleuca
CCACGTCAGCATACTTGCCAAGTGGCAAATGCGGATTGGTTCGATGAAAGTTGCCACTTGGAATATGGATGTTGGTTCCCAAAGGGTCAAACGAGTTTGATGTGTGGTGTGATGAGAGAGAGGTGATCTGTAGGGTTGAATAATGATATAAGTTTTCCCATGTTTGATAAATCCTTGTTGAAAATTTTCCACCTCTTGTTACCTGTTGCCTTGTAAAACCCTTAACATTATGATTGGATATAATTAGAATGCAATAAGGACATCAGGAAATTTGTATAATCATATGTTTCATCATCCCCTACACCAATTCGTTTATCGCTATAAACTCCATTTGAATACGTGAATTTCAAACTCATAAATTTTAAATCTCTATGAATTTTTAAATCCTTCATTTAGATAAATTTCTTTTTTGAAATATTTCGTTTGCATGAATTTGAATTAACACTTATTTGAGAGAGAGACACGAGGAATTAAAGAGAAGACGATAGTAAAGTATTAAGTTGAGATTGGTCGAAAAATAGAAAGATCTATCCAATCATATTTATTTTGAAATTATTTAAAAAAAATCATTTATTTTTAAAATTCATATAGTAATTTAATTTTAAATTTTTTTATCTATTCACGTATCTAAACTGAGTCAAATTTTATGTACCATAACTTAATGGTAATAAGACCGGCAACGACCCTTTTCTAACTTTACGCCCAAATGCCATCGAATGAAAACGTTCAAGCCGCAGCCCAATAAACAAGCTGGCCTACAGGCTACATTGGATCCCTAAATTATCAAGTGGGGCCCATTGTGCTTGAAAGTTTTCTTAGCTTTGGAATGAGAGCTGTTTTTCCCACCTCCCAATCCATCACATCACCGTCTCTTTTATATCGAAATTACTATTTTACCCCTGCCCCCCTTCTTGTTCCCCCCGTGTCCCTTCTCTTTTGGCTGTGCCCAGCGTGGCCCCACCAGCCCAGCGTGGGCCCCACCAGCCCACCCACTGTCAGCCCCCTTCCTCTCTCTTTCTTTTTCTCTCTCTCTTGCCATTATATCATTTTTTATTATCAAAAATTTATTATTACAAATTTGATAAAAATTTATTTTTATTTTTATTTTTTGTAATACCATCTCTTGGTTATTTATTACAAAAAAAATGATCAATTTTTTTTTATTAATTCATAAAACTTATTTTTGAATACCATTTTTTGGTTATTTCTTACAAAAAAATTGATCAAATTTTTGTTGAAATTTTTTTAAAAAAAATTAATTCCATCTATTGATTATTTATTACCAAAAAATTGATTAAAAATTTAATAATTTTTTTGTAAACCATCTATTCTTTCTGGTTTTATTTAAAATTTTTAAACACCTAAATTTTTTTAGTGTTTTTATGACCAAAAAAATTATTAAATTA
Organism: Actinidia arguta var. hypoleuca; assembly: GCA_030159115.1. Taxonomy (NCBI): domain Eukaryota; kingdom Viridiplantae; phylum Streptophyta; class Magnoliopsida; order Ericales; family Actinidiaceae; genus Actinidia; species Actinidia arguta. The sequence continues at coordinate 15,551,260 of BRYE01000022.1, forward strand.
ATTCTTATGTGTTTAAAAAATTTATATAAACATGCGGAATGTGAAAGTAAAAAAAATTATAAATTTTTAATCAATTTTTTGGTAATAAATAATTAATAGATGGAATTAATTTCTTTAAAAAAAATTTCAACAAAAATTTGATCAATTTTTGTGTAAGAAATAATCAAAAAATGGTATTCAAAAATAAATTTTAAAAATTAATAAAAAAAATTGATCATTTTTTTTGTAATAAATAACCAAGAGATGATATTACAAAAAATAAAAATAAAAATAAATTTTTATCAAATTTTTGATAAAAAATTTTTATAATAAAAAATAATATAATGAGTAAGAGAGAGAAAAAGAAAAAAAGAGGAAGAAGGTTGGACAAGAGAGAGAGAGAGAAAAAGGTATTAATGGCCAAAATGGCCCAAAGATGTCCCATCCCCACGCCCCCTCTGACACGGGGGTGGGAATATCGTTTTCCCTTTGGAATTTGGGATGGTTTTACGTTGACCTTGTCTGTCACAATTACTGCCAAAACTGTCAACAGTCAACCACACACATATGTCGGCCATTTGGGATTTGGATCCTCGGAAGTGTATTTTTTGTGGAGTGAATTTAAATTGTATAAAATAACATGGTTTTGTATATTTAACAACTAGAATAAAATTATTTTAATTATTAACATAAAACGATTTCGTTTTGTGGTTAATTAAAAAAATGTTATTTTGATCTTTAAGTGTACAAAATAATATTATTTTTTATAATTTAAGACCACTCCGCTGAAAATACACTTCAGAGGATCCGAATTCGGCCATTTGTGCTGAAGTGGGGGGTTTGGTAAAGTGCTCTGAAGTGTACAAAATAATATCGTTTTGTATATTTCAAGACCAAAACGATATAATTTCGTTGTTTTAATTAACAAATAAAACGACTATAAAATAATATCGTTTTGTATACTTCAAGACCAAAATGATATCATTTCGTCGTTTCAATTAACAAATAAAACGACATCGTTTTATGTTAATACCAAAATAACGTCATTTTGGTCACGATATTTTGTACACTTTAAAACTAAAACGATATCATTTTTTATACTTCAGGAACATTTTACTAAAACTCTACTTAAGAGGATCTGAACTCGAATATTATCATCACTAGTAATTAATTGAAATGAATGAATTTATTGACCGGACTGTTTCTAATCCACAAAACTAACCCGACACTAACCACATGTAAGGGATTGGTAATTGGCCGAAAATTTAAAACACATCATGGTGGGTTTTGAAGTAAAAAATACGATGAAGGATGAAGAGAGATCCTCGAATATTATCATCACTAGTAATGAGTTGAAATGAATGAATTTATTGACGGACTGTTTCTAATCCACAAAACTAACTCGACACTAACCACACGTAAGGGATTGGTAATTGGCCGGAAATTTGAAACACATCGTGGTGGGTTTTGAAGTAAAAAATACGATAAAGGATGAAGAACAAATTTCCCTAGTTGCCTAAGTCCTATCCAAACTTTGGAGTGCAACAAAATTAATGAATTTATTTTATGAGTTTCAAATTCTAGATGTTTTTATGAATATCCAACCTTCGCTTATCAACACCCCAAACACTCTATGTCAGCATGATATGGATTAGAATTAGTGCTTTTAAAAATATTTGGTGAAATCGAAAAATCGATCGTTCAATTTGTCTAGTTTGGTTCGGTTTGATTTTTTAGGAGTTGGTTTGACTTTGATTCCGAAATCTTGAAAACCGACTAGTCCGATTTGGTTCCGGATTTCTACCGATATAGTTTCGGATTTCATGTATTCTGATTACCTCCTATAATGCATTATGATCCGTGGGAAGCAGAGAACAAATTTTGTCAGTGAATAGGGTACGGGTTTTTTTATTGTAATTGCCAACATTACGTTACGGCCCCCGCTTGTAATTTTCACAACAAACCAAGAACAATCCGGAATTCTATCTGGATAAATTATGTCCACGGATCCTAAAGTATGTACCTTGTATCACTTTGGTCGTCTTTTATGTCCAAATTATTGATTTTTTTTTAATTTTTGTTATAAAAAGGGGTCTTTAAGTTTATTTTTGTTATGTGATATCGAAAAGTGAATTATTCCTATCACTTTTAGCTATAGACGTGGCCTGACATTTTGGGAGGGCCGTTCCCACCGCTCCTTCCTACCACTTCTAGTTACAGAAGAATTTTATCGAGTCAAATTCAATATTTATATTATAGACCAAAAACATTTGAAGACCCTTTTTATAATAAAAAAAAACTAAGAAAGTAACATCTACAATTAGCAAACGACTATATAAAATTTAATTTTTATATTAGAGATAAAATTGAAAAAATTAGTACATTAGAGAACAAAGTGACAGAACTAAAATACTTTAGGGACCATTTTCATAATTTTCCCTTCTTCCTTCCACGTGGCAGATATCGGCGCCTATAAATCTGAACCCCACGCCCAACGCCATTTTCAAACCGCAAACACACGCATCTCCACAGCAAAATGGTTCCCAAACCCCTCTCACTCCTCCTCCTCCTCCTCGCTCTCTCCTCCGCCGTGGTCGGCGGCCGGAAGCCGGTAGTGTTGGGCGGGTGGAGGCCGATCAAGGACCTGAACTCGGCGGAGGTCCAAGATGTGGCCCAATTCGCTGTGTCGGAGCACAACAAGCAGGCCAACGACAAATTGCAGTACCAGAGAGTGGTTCGGGGCCACACGCAGGTGGTCTCCGGCATGAATTACCGGCTCGTGATCGCGGCCAAGGATGGCGCCGTTTTGGGGAACTACCAGGCGTTCGTTTTTGATAAGCCTTGGGAGCAAGTTAGGAACCTCACTTCTTTCCTGAAGGTGTAGCAGGGTGGTCCTATGTGAAATATTTGAAAGTTGTGGGTTGTAATGTAAAATCAAATAGTTTTGAGACAATAAAGGTGTTCAGATTCCAAATTCTGAGCTTTGTGATCGAGTCTGTTAAAATATATGTATGCAGTTTGTGTAATAATCAAGCAATTTTTGATGGCCGAACATTGTATGGCGGGCCTACAAGACAACAATAGTGAGAAAGACCACCTAGAGCTATTTTGGAATGGTTCTCCGACGGTTAAATTAATGACCGAAAAAGAAGAAAGAGAAGAGAGTAAGAGAAAAGTTATTGGTTCTGGTTTTAGAGAGAGTTAGGATTGCTCGAGGGGTTGTCTCTTTTAATAGTGCAGCTCGGCGCGTGTAAGAACGCGCCTATTGCCATGTTAGCAAGTAGGTGGTTGACTAAATCATGCTCTTTGGATGTAGTTGATAACTAGTCTATCGCATCATCGGAGTTTAAATGTAAGCGTGCAAGTGGCAGAGGTACGTTACCCCCTAACCCTGAAGCTTAGCTTTAGGCATCTCCGTCGGGATAAGCTCACTAACCGAGCTATCACGTGAAGATGCCAACCGAACTTGCTATGAAACAACAGTCCGACAACAGTACTCGTCCAAGCTCGATCGAGAGTGAAGTAAGATATTTCACAATTTCGTATGTCATATGCTTAGTTTTCCATACGTTTGTGTCATTTATTGCATTGAGATGAACTACTTAGTTTTTTTCT
>BRYE01000022.1:15567353-15569853 GCA_030159115.1 Actinidia arguta var. hypoleuca
TCTTACTTTTCATTTTCCTCTCCCTCCACTAAATCCTCAATTCAAACACAGCCTAAGAGCAGTTAATTTTCCTGCATGATATTTTCTTTCTGGAGTTTAAATAGCATACGTGCTAAAGAGAATATGTAAAGTGTTTGGAAATTTGCAAAAAAAAGTGTAAAATTGTGTGAAAGTGCATTGGGTTACAAGTTTATAACTGTTTTGCCGTTATTCCTGGATAAAGTATAACATTAGTGGCACTGTATTTGCTAAAGTTGTTGATTTCAATTTCACCGTAAAGTTGATTATTTTATTCGTTAAATGCGTGTATAATTTGACGATTCAAACCGTTTTATCTTTTAAATGTCGTTGCAAGAATGATGTGAACTAAAAATTAGAAATAATTTAAATATACGGTCTAAACAAACGTATATTGATATGATACTGCATAAAACCTAATTATTTTAATTTTTGTGACATGTATTTACTGCAACGATATTTAAAAATTAAACGATTTGGATTATCAAATTATACACGCATTTAGCTAAGAAATATTCAACGGATCCAAATCCAACATTAGTATGACCCTTGCGACTGCTATTCAAATAGTTAAGGGGAGAAAGGATAGAAAAACACATCACGTCTCAACTCTTTTGCTTTCTGCTATACTTATAACTAAACATGAAACCTGGTTTTGTAAAATCATCCATGATTCATGAATTGGCAAAGGAAGCTTCCATGACATCAAAGCAAAATGCCTTTCTGCTGCAATTAAGAGTACTTTCCGTGGCATATCAATAATTGGGCTCGTTTGGAATTTAGACAGAAGCCATGTGAAGTTATTCGTGTATCTACAATTACCCAACTGTCCAAATTCATGGGATGGCATATAATATCACCATGTCACCTTTCATTGGAAGATGACAGAAAAATCAGTGGTGTTGGTGGTGGTGGTGGCGGCCTTGGGTTGCCAAGGCAGCTCCCCCTGTTGTGAGAATTATCAATTATGTTTTAACGAAATGAATGGAGGTTTGATTTTTAGAATAATGTGGCTATAGATATCCAATAGATCATATGCTTACGGGGCTTCACAAAATGAATGATTTGGTGTATAATGATGAGAAAATAATGAGTCTGTTAAGAGGTTACCGCAAAATATAGTGTCTTATGGGCACTACAGAGATCCCGAATCTCCTTAGGTTTTTGTTTCACAATATATGATCCACAATGAGTCCAGTATTTCGGAGTCCTGCATTTTATATAATTTCTTTATAATTACTCTTAGGCTATGTTTAAATGCTAGTAATCACGAGGGGAATATCAATATGATTTCAAATCTATAAAACTTTACCATTTGGATAAAGTAGGAATAAGAATATAATATTTCTTGATATCTTAATCAAACAAAAATTAGATTCCTAAAGTAAGGAGAAATTTGATTCCTCCAAGATCCTAATTAATTCCAAATTTTGCCGTCAATTTTTTATAAATTTGATAACAAATTTAAATACTTTTAAAAAATTTTATTTCTTGATTAAGATTTCTGAACAAAGCTAGGCACTTGAATAAGATTAACTCTTTTCTTGAATTATTAAAAATTATATTATTGATAACGAAATTCTGGTTCTCACCCAATATTATGATCATCCAAACAAAGCCTAGGGGAATGGATATGCTACGTGGTATCATTGCAATTTGCAAACGTGCATGAGAACCCAACTTTGTTCACGGTGAAAATAAGCGAATAACAAGGATAAATTTCAGCAATGGTCCCTGTAGTTTAAAAAATATTTCACTTTGGTTCTTATAATTTTAATATAAACAGTTAAAATTCTAAAATTTTAATTTTATTTCATTGTAGTCCTTATGTCAATAACCTTAAGAGTTTGAATGGAAAGTGAGCACGTAAAACTCACGTAGGCCCTTTTTAGAGAATAATTTGACAACTATTTTTGTTTATAATTTGGCCAAACTTTCACTTTAGTCCCTAAACACAATTAAGTGAGTTTTTCACAGGCTTCTTTTCCACTTATGTTATTAATTTTTATTGATAAGAGGGAAACTACATTGAAATCCATTTGAAACTTTAGGGATATGGCTGATCAAATTGAAAATATAGAATATAAAGTGAAATTTTAATCAAATTTACAAAGACTAAAAGATGAAATTTTCCCGAATAACAACTTAGCAATTAGCACATTGGCATATTCCTCGTTCTCTTCCAATATTCACTGTTACTAGAAAATTCCACTCTAAGATATCTTGGATTTTGAATCTAAAAACTATCCCCTATTATTTAAGATTGAAATTAATTTGAGTTAATTTAATGATTGAGATTTCATCTGAGACTATTTTTTTTCTCAAAATATATCACTTACTTCTTCTCAAATGTATAACCTACATAAATTTTGATCAAATGGACACAAATCTCTAAAAATGGTCATATGTTTTACTAATTAGATCATTTTTTAGTGGGACTCACACACAAAAAAATTAAAATACATTTTTTTTCTTTTTATTT
>BRYE01000022.1:15594853-15599853 GCA_030159115.1 Actinidia arguta var. hypoleuca
TACAATAGTAAATTCAACATTACATAAGAACATAATTTTTAATCAAAATCTCCTCCAAACTCTTTTTCGGGACTGATTTGGTCTCTTTTTTCAAATTTATCCTCCCTCTTTCTCTCTCTCCTTCATCTCTTCTCTTTCTCTCTCACCCATTAATTTTTTTTAATATCATATCTTGATTATTTATTACAAAAAATTATTATTTTTATCAATTTTTTTTATTTTTTTTGGATAAACAATCTTTTTTATTATATATTTGTAATCTTTTATTTATTTTTTAATTTTAGATTTGGGGAGTCATTATTTATAAAAAAAATTAAAAAGTATACAAATATGGATCAAAATTTATATACAATTTTGATTTTGATCCATATTTTTATACTTTTTAAAAATTTTATAAATAATGACTCCCAAAATTTATAACTAAAAAATAAATAAAAAATTACAAACATATAATAAAAATATTATTTATCCAAAAAAATGATTAAAAAAATTAATTAAAAAAATAATAATAATGAAAAAAAAGAAAAAAAAGCATAAAATGGTTGAAAGGAAAACTTTTTACAAAAAGAAAAAATATTATTTATCAAAAAAAATTAATAAAAAAACACTGATTCAAAACAATAATAATAAAAAAAAGAAAATAAAACTAAAAAAAACAGAAGAAGAAGAGAGAGAGAGAGAGAGAGAGAGGTGGGGGTTAATTTGGTAATTGAATAGGGAGACAAGGGATGGGGCCCGGAAGAGTGTGTCAGGGGTGGGATTAATAGTTCTCTCCTCTTAGGCAACAATGTACTTATACAAACATCCTCATTATCTTCGTCTCACCCAATGGTCCTGGCCTACAAAAATAAAACTAGATTTACATAATGTTAATGACTCAAATTGAATTTAATTAAAATTGGATCAAAAGAGTGAGATTGATGATTTTTAATTTGTGCAATGTATGATTTCATTGTATTTTGAAAAGACTATGATCAAAGAATCAAAATGGGCTTACCTTGGGGTTGGTCAAACGAGACTTTAGTCATAACTAAACGGCCTACGATCTTACAGGTTCAAATCTCTTAACAGTTAGGGTCGGTGTATACGAGTCCTGCATAACTTTAATTGGACTCTCGTTAGTAGATGGTGGAATTTGTCCCATCAATTAATCGGTCATTTGAACTGGATACTGAATTATTAAAAAAAAAAATCAACATACAATATTAAGTTTCCAAATAATTAGATGAGGTCAACACCTCAATGTGACTGTGCCTCTTCCCTTAGCTTTGGGGTATCCTTTAAGATTAATTCAAAAGGATCCAAGAAAATAAATTGACATAACTTATTCATGTGAAGCTTTTTCTACTCTTCAACTGACAACTAATCTTGAATCATGTCTTTCTCTTTCCTTTTTGTAAAATTTCTTATATCAATATCTATTTGAGATTAACTCTTGAGCTTGTCAAATGATGGCAAAAGGCCATTTCATTGAATCATAGTGTGCAACTTTCTCAAGTTGTTAGAGTGTCAAACTCAATTGTGATATATTGAGTTAACCATCAATTTTCAATTATTTTCTCCCCTATTTTTAACATTGCAAGTTGTGACATGACATGAGCAGAAAATCTTCCACAAGAAAATTTTGTTTAGGAAGAATAACCATTCCTTATGAGTAGAGACAAAATTACATTCATATTAGACGAATATCAAAATCTATAGTACATACCGTGTATATAATAAAAATATTACGCTCAGTTGTGATGTATATTATAATTGGTAGGGACGGAGCCAAGAGAGAAGTTCAGTATGGTCAAAATATAAAATTATGGGATAATAGTATTTTTTTTTTCAATATGTCAAAGTAGTGTATTTTTTTTTTATTGGAGTGAAAGTATAATTTTTTTTTGTATAAAAAATATAATTTTTTTTAATTGACTCCACTTGCCTCTACCTAGCTCTGCCCATGATGATTGGTGCGATAAATGTTATGCGAAGTGTGTATTTTAGTAAAAAATAGTGTGTTACGTTTCATTGTAGTAAATGTTATAACTTTTTGTATTATAATCAATTGTAGTGAATGTTAAGATCGGTTGTGGTAATATTATTCATAGGTGCACCGTATATACTATTTTTAGGGTGTATATTATAACTACTCACTAGACATATACGTTGAGAATATAAAAGATAAAAATCAATTCAAATAAGAAACAATTTATACATATATATATCTCATTGATTCAATGCCTTGCTAATCATTTAACGACTAATTAAATTAGTCTACAGAATGCATAATAAAAAATGGCTTGTGATTTTATTTTATTTTATTATTTGCAAATTGCTGCCCACAACCCTGTTTGCTTCATGTGAGAGAAAGGGATGAAGCAGCATATTCGGTAATTATTTCAAAGTTGAAGGGCAAAACTGCAAAAAGGGAAATAACTAGCATTGTATGGGTGTATTAACAAAATTTCTCTTTTAAACATGTCTTTTTTAATATGAAAATTGAAATAAAGTGGGAAGAGATGTGTGAAGGACAGAAGGAATTGCTTGTGTGCCCACTCATCTAAAGGAATATAGACAGGTTGGTGCATCAACAGAAGCATAAATACAATTGTGTACATGATTTATATGGTGCACATGCATGATGTTACAGCAAAACTGATTTTATTAGGGAAAATAAAATCTCAATTGTCGATGCCGAAATCTAGATGGTCACGAATCGGACTTTTTATGGCTCAATAACCTGTACGAATGAGAATTTTAAGGGACGATGGTGTGGTGTCGACAAAAAAGTTAAAAACACTTTATACTCAAATCTATGATATGATATGAGCTTAGTATTAGGAATTGCTTCTCTTGAAGTTTTGGGTGAATATGTTTATATAGAATCTTTGGTGTAACAGGCGAATTGGGCATTAGTAGGAAATTGAATCGAGTGTTAAGATTCAGAGATTAAATGGTTGTTCGTTTCTTTCTTTCTTTTTGTTGTCTAAGCACACGCTGCATTGATTACCTTGTCTGTGTCCAAATTTAAGTAATGATGTCAATTAATCGGATCTGAGTGATGACACGCATCTGATCACTAATGACCTCATCATCAATAATTATTGGTTAAACTAGTTAAGTGAAATCTTACTATTTCAATTAATGAGATTAAAGGTTTGCTTATCAGACTAGCAATGTAAACAAATGTCAGAGAGCTCTCGTAAGCTTTCAAAGACTTGAGACCTAAAAATCTGTTTTTAGGATAAATTGCAAAAATATTCCTTATAGTTTTACCTATTAATAATTTTAGTCTCTATATTTTTAAATCCTGCAATTTTAATCTTGTAGTTTGATTTTCTCACCAAATCTGTCCAATTTACAATTGAAGTTAGGTCTTTGGATAGATTTTCACACTTGCGTGACATGTACTATCATTTAAGGGACAAAATCAATATTCTTCTCTCATTTTCATCCAATTTTCATTATAAATTGCCATCAAATAAAGTCACATGTACCATCATTTGAGAGATCAATATTTTTCTCCCATTCTCACCCAATTTCCATTATAAATTGCCATCAAATGAGATACATATTGGTTATGTACTAAATATTTTCCCAAAAACCTAACTTCTGTTACTAATTGGACTGATTTGGCAAAAAAATCAAACTAGAAGATTAAAATCGATGGATTTAAAAATATCAGAACCAAAATCACATATAGATAAAAATACAGGGACTATATTTCCAATTTACCCTTGTTTTTATTATGCAAATTGGCAATATTACCTTGACATTTTGTGAAAAAGTTTGTCATAAATTATTAAAGGAATGACTAGTTTATAAACTCACCTCCCTAATGACAATTTGCAATAATCAATGTAACAATTTATAATTGAATTGTAATACCACGTATCAATAGAGAAACCATACCGTCACATAATTTGGACTAGGAAAAATTTTCAGAATTTAAAATAAATTATTGAGATTTACTTGAGTGTGTGAATCCTACAAAAAGTGAATCTAAACTATTCATTTTAAATTCTGAAAATATTTTTTGATCCAATTTACGGGAGTGTAACATGCACTATTTTTGTTTCTTGTTAACAACGATGAATAGAGGAGGAAACTTGGTAGTGGACCTAAAGTGTAAGGGTTAAATTGTTGTAACTAAAAATAAAGGGCTATAAATGAACATAGATTAAAAGGAGAAAAGTGTAGTTTATCCTTTTCCCTGTAAAACACCCACTAAAATGTGCGACGGGGCCACTACTCCGGCTAGATTTCTGGAAAAGAAAAAAACCACTAAAACCATCTGCTACTGCTACTGTCCCAACTCACGACCGTCATCTGATAGAACGAAGAGAGCAAGAGAGAGACGACGGAGAATACGACGCCGGAAGGACGCTTCAATTGAGGCAACTGGTTCCGAAAGTCTGTGACTGGCGGAGAACTTCTTCCGGCGACGGAGAAGACTTATTGAAGCGCCCACAAATCCATTGGAATCGGTGCCACGATGGAGTCAATTTCTCTCATTGTTAGGCGAGTTTGGAGATCAGCAATAAATGTGTACGGAAAATGAGTTCCGCTCCACATCTGCTGCAACTCAGGTCTCTCTCTCTCTGAAACCCTAAACCCGAACCTAATCCCCAAACCCTGAACCCATTTCTCCTCTCTCCATTAAAGTTCTATTTCTTAAATTTTAATGTTTTAGATTTATTTATTTTTATTTTTTGATAACTTTATATTGAGTGGCTGTTGGTGTAATTATTGTAATTATACTTATGTGAGTGTTTTTATTGTCCTGTTGTTGAACTGAAGTTTCATGTTGCTTGTTTTTGTTGTAATTTGATTTTGAAATTATTTTTGGTGGTTGTTGCTTTGGGTGTGGATGAGGTAGGGATGGCAATGGGCGGGTTCGGGGCGGGTTGTCCCAACCTATTCTTGTCTGATTAAGAAAATACTCCCTATTCCCGTCCCAAGGTTTGGGACTCAACACCCCATCTTTATCCCGTCCCGCCCTGTTTAATATTTTT
>BRYE01000022.1:15624853-15629853 GCA_030159115.1 Actinidia arguta var. hypoleuca
GTCGAGAGGATCCAAAAAAATATAAAATTTTAATTAAATGACGAAAAAAATTCACTAAAGACAAAATACTAAAAAATCAAGCAATCTAAAAATATAAAAACTCGTACCCCAAATTGGGCATTATTACTTATTTACTTCCTGGAGTAATATATTTTTCCGCTTTTCTGATTTTAAATGTCTCAAAAAATTTGTATTCTTTGAAAGTTTAACTACTAGTAAAATAGTAAATTTTCACTTCTACACCTTCACTTTTGAAAATGTGGTTGAAAGTTAATTTTAAAAAATTAAAACTTTTAAAGGGACGGGTTTTGTCTCTTTACAAAATTGAATTTTTTAAAATAGATAAACAAATTATGTGAGTGTAACAGTTCTCAAAAGAGAGTATAAATAGTTAAATGGGCGAATTTCATTCACACGTTAATAGAGTTTACTCCACGTTCAGTTATTTTTCCAAGTGTAGAAATAAGCAAATAGCCGCATAATACTAATTTTTAACTCTAATACCAATTATTGGGATTAACACGGTGGATCGTCAAAGTTCTGATATCACTTATTTGGCACAACAGAAGCACAACTATGCACACAATAAAAAGAGAATCACACAAAGACTTGCGTAACTCGACACACTCACTACTATTTAATCTCTACTCTCTCACTCTCACGTCCCAAAAAACTGGGACTACTTTTTTATTTATTTATTCTTTTATGCTTGGCAAGTTCGGAAGTCCTGTTTATTGAGCTAGAAAAAAAAATTCAACACATCTGTGTGGTTGTATTTTGGCATATTTGAATTTCTGAAAAGGTTTTCCAATCTTATCTAGCACATCATTCTACTAGAATTTCTATTTTTTGTTGTTATCATGTAAAATAAAATAATTATTTCCTTCGAAAATTCTTTCTTAGTCAAAAAGCCCTCCTCCTAATGCGATTTTTTAAGTATAAAGGTTTCAAAAAGATCACTTGAATTACATGAACATATGCAAGATTTTTCTTGGACAAAACTATATACTCTACACAAGAAATCATCCCACCCCCTACTATGTCATCAACACTACTGACGGTGGCTACCCCTACGTATTTGAAAAGAAGATCTGATGAAATTATTAATCTATATAGCTCAATTTCTAAGAATAGGTAGAGATCATTTGAAATTGAAGATAGTTGTTTTAGTAAATTTTCTTAATTAGGATTTCATATCCTTTCGCAACCTGAAATTTATATTTTTATATCGAATTTTTCAAGAAAAAAAGGAAATATGAAAGTTATTATACTTGTTTTGTTTTATGGATGATTAAATCAACAATGCTTTTTTGTTTTAACAAGTCAACTAACAAAAGATAAAAAACTATCCTTTTTTCACTTTAGTTTCCTTTTCTATTTCCTTTCCTCTTTCCTTTTCTTTCTTCTTCCCAAGTTCAAAATTAAAAAATACTAGTCTTCAAGGTGTGCTTCATTTTGTTCTTAATCATAAAATGTATGCGTGAAGATCAAGAAAAAGAGAGTATTGAAGTCAATATGGGGGGCAGTTCATGGCTCACAACCTTATCTCCAACACCAATTCCTTGTAATTAATATATTGGGATATGGCATGTGGAAATATGGATTAAATGATAATTAAAATGCTTTGACCATCAAAAAATAATATGATTTTTTTCTTTTTTTTTTCTTGAAACCTTGAAAAAACTTGGGAAGAAATGTCAATGTTTTTTTTTTTATGAATAATGTCAACGATTTTTTTGCGGCTAGCTTAAACATATCTAAATCCCTCTTGTTATTATTAAATCCTAATAGCGATCATAGTGGGTATGGTGCTTTGTAATTAAGAAATGATGATGTGCATGTCGACAGATTGGATAAATGATAATTAAAATGCTTTGACCATCTAATTACGAGAGAAATATATTATGATTTTTTTTATTGAAATCTTGATAAAATTGAAGAAATATATATATATATATTGCTGTGCGGTTAGTTTTAACATAAATAAATCCTTATTGTTATTATTAAATACTACGGAAAATTGGGTTGGATGATGGGTATTGGGTATGAATCAATAATTAATTCACCAAGTGTTTTATAAAATTGTAAAGTTTATTAAATTAAAAGATATTTGGACTAGGGTCCATTAAATTAGAGTTTATATGTGAAAACTCTACTATTAGACAATATTGTCCCCTTCATATCTAAACTATAAAACACTAAAATACCCTATAAAGGGCACTGGCCTTTTACTTTCTAAGGTAATCTTTATTTTTCTCTCTCTCTCTCCACTTGCATATCAAAAAAACTTGTCTTTGCTCTCTTTCTTCTCTTTCATCTACAGTCACTGGCTTAACTGTCGGGAAGCCGCATGCTCGGTTTTAAAGGCCAAAAGGCAATGAAAAACGCTATTCCATCATCTCTTGTCTGCAATTGATTTTCTTCCACCCCACATAGATTATTAAAAAAATTACAAATGTATGTTATGAATTTTACCCAATAATACAGTATGGAAATGCATAATGACACTTGCACTCAGAAATCTTCAGAAAACATACCAGATTGAGAAGGCATCAAGACAAAATATCTCGTGCCCTTAGAGTCTGGTAACCCATTCCATCGGTATGCGCGGACCAAATCTACAATCTGGGCTTGTATTTTAGGCTTTTCAATCTCACAAAACTTTCCAGTAGTCATTATCTCAAATCTCAACCAACCAAAGAGGACTTTTTATTGGGTCCCATTTGCAAAATTATGTTATTGGTTTTCATCCTCGGTATCTTTCAGTGGAATTGTAGGGAATAAAAAACAAAAAGGAACTTCAAAACACAACCTAGTGGGTGGGGGAGGATGAGGTCATTAGCCACTTTTAATGACAGAAAACGGTGCACAAACCAAATAATTCAGAGATCTTTGTTTTTTCTATGTTCAAAATGGCATGATGATGAGATATAAGTATTCGTTTTTAATGCCATGAGTCACATTAAATTGGAAACACCATCAAAGACCACATATTCCCTTACGAGAATTTTATACAAATTATGGTTTGTTGGGCATTATTTATAGGGGATCTGGTCCAACTGAAAGTTTGCCATCTTTTACCTCTTCACCGATTTTCTCTTTACTACTATCTTCGATCTCTCGCTTAACTTCTATCTCTAGAGTCTATATATATCTAAACTCCATGACTTTGTAGTCTTAATGACCCAAAAGAGTGAAAAAGATAGATTTAGGTTAGCAAAAGTCCATCTAATTTTGTTAATTTTTTGAAATTTTAGATTAGATTTGATCAAGAATCAATCTCTCCATTGTGAAGAGAAGTTGGAGTTTGGTATGGTAGTCACAACTTTATGGTAAAAAGTTTCACTTTGTCTACAGTTTTTTCCTTGGAATTAGTTTGGCACTTACAAACAAAGAAAAGCATACGTGCAAGTGCCATGTCAAAACAATAAATTTTATTGTTGAAATATGGTGAATATTGAAATTTATCTGTTTATTTTGGTCAAGTTTTGTTTCATAGCATCTCTATTGTTTTACATATGGAGAATTTTACTATTTGAATACAACAATCAGTGAAATTTATTTTTTTGGAAGCGGGGGAGAAAGTAAAAATTTGCAAATAGATAATTTCACTGTTCAAGTATAGGGGATTTTTAAAAAAAATTAATGGTGAGCAAACTATACTATTTTCGAATAGAAACAATAAAATTTTACTCTTTTTCACAACCACCGCCACCGCAAAAAAAAATACTAATCGTTATTTGAAAATTGGTCATATTCGAACCATTCAAATTTGGTTGACATTGAAATTTGAATGTAAAAAAACAAAGTCAAATTTGACTGACATTGAATTTTGACGGTAACAAATAGTCATATTTGATTGATAGTGAAATTTGATTGAACAATGAAATTTGACTGTAACAAATTGTTAAATTTTACAAGTCACCGGTGATCGGTCAAAAAGTCGTCGGCCGACTGTCGAAAAGTCACCGGACGGCCGCCAACAATTGGTGATCGGCGACAATAGTGTAGGTTCAGCTGGGGTATAGAAAAAAATCGTGACAATGATGTACAAAAAATTATGGGATGTAAGAAATTATTTTTTAGGGGGTACAATGTAACAGTGATATTTTTGTCCATTTTGGTTAAACGGAGTTCTGATTTTAAAGTTTTTTCAAATGAACTAATTAAACTAAAAAAGTGTTTGTACGTAGCTCTGACCAAAAAACCCTAAATTCTAATAGTGATTATTATTGGGTATTGTACTTAAGTTTTTTGTTTTAGCTTCAATAATTTTGAAGGAATATTCTATAATTAAAGGATATCACACAATTTGTCCAAAAGTGCATTCTATATGGATGAATGTTTTATATAAGTGGCTCATTTTTTTATTATGCTCTTCCTAATTGTAGATTTCTCTAGTAAGTAAAATATTTCCTTTTAATTAAAAAAGAAAAAAATAAAAATAATTTGATTATTGGGTAGGAATATGATCTGTTTTACGAGAAAATATATCATTAACCCTCGGGATAGCTCGATTCGCAAAGATCTTAACTTTGTATTCAAAGGATCGCTAGTTGTAAGTTTATTTAATTTCAAGGCCACGAGATAGAAATATTCTTAGAGTCATATATCACATATTATTATAAAACAATACTAATTCAACTAAGACTCTCTTTTTTTTTTTTTATTATTATTATTATTATTATTATTATTATTATTATTATATCAAGTTCGAATATTCAGATATGGACGCACTCGTATGGGTTATTAAAACAATGCAAATGTATGTTATGAATTTTACCCACCAATACAGTATGGAAATGCATAATGACACTTGCACTCAGAAATCTGCAGAAAACATACCAGGTTGAGAATGCATCAACCTGGGCTTGTATTTTAGGCTTTTCAATCTCACAAAACTTTCCAGTCATTATCTCAAATCTCAACCAACCAAAGAGGACTTTTTATTGGGTCCCATTTGCAAAATTATGTTATTGATTTTCATGCTCGGTGTCTTT
>BRYE01000022.1:15669853-15674853 GCA_030159115.1 Actinidia arguta var. hypoleuca
CATGTTGATGCTCTCTCTCTCTCTCTCAATCAACCAACGGTGGTTGATAATTATTCTTGACAACTACCATAATTTGTCTAAAATGAAGACTACTGTGGAGTGGTTTCCTAAATTGATATGAAGCATTACGAAGAGCCAATACTAAATATCCTCCCACTTCAGGTAGGAAGAATAGAGTCGATGTTGTGTGCAACAGTGGTATTATGTGGTAACTTGTTAATGCGAGTGGGACCACTTAGTCGGCTACTGGCTTAAGTGTGAGAATACCATGTTGTATTCATTGTCATGCGATTTCTTACTGGTTATGATGGTTAGAATATTTATTCCAAGAACATGTGTGGTACAAGTTACAACTATGGCCTGGCACATAATGTGTTTTGGGTTTTGGAAGGGTTTGCTACTGGGCCTTTGGGGCCAACCTTCGCCAAAACGGGAATGTTGGGCTCAAAAGAATAGACTATCAGGTTTTGTGTTGGAAATAGAACCTCAGACCTCGGTCCATATTTGATGAGAAACTAACGGTACCAGATCTTACCATCATTGATACTACCATTGATTCTCAAGAAGGACCATAACCCGTCATCATTGGGCCGAAACTCCCAGTTTTTCGAGACCCAAACAAACTCATCTCTAAGTGGAGGTCCTTGTCTGGGTTCTCAATTACCAGCCTGGACCAAGGTTGCTGACTATTCCTCATTTTGAGGTAGTGGTTGCCCGAAAAAAGGTTCGTGCCAAGCTCCCGCTTAGGCTGAACTATTGTGTAAACATGCAGTGGAGAACGGAAATCTCTCCTTTCACATCAGGGTATCGACAATGAGCACGGTCTTTACAAATTTATGGATACTTGCATGAAAGTGAGGCCACAGCGAACCATCACCTCCTTCAACATTGGACTGACCAAAAATCGAAGCCCGACCTGGTGAAATAGCAACGTGCGGACCGAGATGCGGTCACCGTGTCCTCATACCATAGCAGCAACCTCATTCGGATCGATTCGCTCTACTAGGACATCTTTCAGGATCTTATAATCCTTCCTAAATGTTGCTAAGGTAGCATTGTCGTGCATTAGTTGTTGGGCTCGGTTAAGTTTCATGTTCTGAAACAAAATAAAATCATATCAGTTCGAGCTCTTAGCCTAGTTCGGGTCAGCAGTAAACGTACAAGGGTAGAGTTAGCTGAACTGCATACGAGTACCGAGCTCTACCCTACATGGCATAGCTATACGACGCCCAAGCTTTGGTGTGTTTTTGGGTACTCACTTAAGTCATTCTTGTACCTCAACGTTCTCTCAGCACACGAACAATTTGGGGTTAAAACCCTAACCCTAACACACCACTGAGTCACCACTATGAGATCTAGCAACACAAACACAAGTTGGAACCATTTTGACATGGATCATGGAGCAACCTAGAGCCATCGGTTTCTAAGAAGCTCAACATCTACTCATCAATGGTGAACAAGCGGCTATGATAGATTCAAGATAAACGATTCAAGCATTTTGAAAACAAGACCATGAGAATTGTAGATCTAAGACACAAATGGACAACATGACTGACTCAGACAAAACCAAATGGTAAAGAAATCAAAAGATGTTGTGAAAAATTATAAATGGGTTTTTTAGCGGTCGATCAGAGACGATCGGGGAAAGGAAATAGAGCCTCTGGCGACAGAGATGGTGATGGAATGACGGTGCGACGACGGTGGTTTGTTGATGCTCTAATTTGCTCTCTCTAGAATGCTCAAAATGCAAGATGAATAGTGAGTCGATTGGGGTCCCTATTTATAAGGGAACTCAAATTGCTCTATATTTCGCCCAAATAGCGCCTAAGGGTGGGTGTGTCGCTTTTAGCGCCGTTACCTAATCGACCTCCACAATAAACCAAACATTGACACGTGGCACAAAAAGAACAGTGAAATGACAACTTGTAGGCACTATCGAACTCCTGTGTTCGAGCTACCTCAAACTGAGGTTCTCAGGCAACCAACTCACATAATCTCTATAGTTGTTGATCGAGCTCATGCAATTTGAGCGGCAATTGTAAAAGGATAAAATATCATGCTTCACTCCCGACTGAGCTTAGACGAGTGCTACCTCCGGACTATCGCTTCATAGCAAGTACGGTCGGCATCTTCACGTGATAACTCGGTCAGTAAGCTTATCCTAGTGGAGTTTTCCGAAGCCACACTTCAGGATCAAAGGGTAACGTACACGACAAGTTTCATCTGTTACCCGCACGCTTTGGCGCAAACACTGATGGTGCGATGGGTTAGCTATCAGTCATACCCTAGGAGCATTATTGGATTAGTTGCCTATCGCTGACATGGCAGTCGGTGTGTCCTCACACGCGCCGAGCTGCACTATAAAATGGGACAAATCCTCTCTCACGAGTAAGCAATACCGACTCTCTTTGACTTTCTCTCTCTCTCCTAACTTTCTCTCTCTAAAACTAGAGCCAAGAACCATTCTCTTACTCTCTTCTCTCTCTCCTAACTTTCTCTCTCTAAAACTAGAGCCAAGAACCGTTCTCTTACTTTCTTCTCTCTCTTCTTTTTCGGTCACTAACTTGACCGTCGGAGTGTCGTCCCTGAAACAGTTCCAAACGGTCATTCTCATTGTTGTCTTGCAGGTTTGGCCGAACAACATCCAACCACCAAAAACCGCTTATCAACCACCATCCTTGTCTACGATCGATTTTCTCTCAACCCCATAAACCCACACAACCATAATTGAGAACCTCCAATGTCACATCACTGATCCACTAATATCAAACTATGGTTACCTTAGCGTTATGTATCATGCACATGGGTCAGCTGTGAATATTCAACTACTAGCTATCACTAATCAAATGGGCATTGAATCAATGATTCAATGCTAATAAGATAAGTCTGGAGGAATATATGGAAAAAATTGTAAAAACAATAATAGAATCAGATCTTTTTATTTTTTTTTAGGAAATATTGTCAATTGTTGTTCTCTTGTCCCTTTGATAAATTATGGTAAATAAATCCCAAAAAATCCCAGCATCATCAAATATTTATCATTTTAACCTTTTTTATTCTGGGCTGGCATCAAATTCTTCCCCAATCAAAGAGCAAGCTATTAAAACCAATTAATTAAAGTTACGAGTTATGTGTTCACATCTAAAGATAATTAATCAACCATGTTCTAAATCTACAATATGTAAGGACTTCTTTAAGAGCATTTTTTATTACCATGCCATTAATGTCGGTCCTAAGTTTCTCGAGATCTCAATTCTAATCTCAATTTGAGGCTCTTCATATTTTTTTTTCCGATAAAAAACGAGACTATTATTACAATAAAGATCAACATATCTTGTGAGTTTCAAATAAAATTGAAAACTTGGAATACACATAGAAGACTATTAATTCGATGT
This sequence comes from Actinidia arguta var. hypoleuca, assembly GCA_030159115.1. NCBI lineage: Eukaryota > Viridiplantae > Streptophyta > Magnoliopsida > Ericales > Actinidiaceae > Actinidia > Actinidia arguta. The sequence continues at coordinate 15,673,249 of BRYE01000022.1, forward strand.
ACCAAAATATATAAAATCAAGTACACGTATCTCAATTTCAAAGTGGGTTAGACTTCTAAAATCAAAATGAATTTTTTTTTTACCTAACACATCTATACTATAACATATTGGACTTGGAGCCTCCAAAATTAGATTATTTCGAGGGGCCCAGACACAAGCTTACTGGGTCTGTGCCAAAGGCGGCACTGCATGCCATAATAGCTATCATAGTCAGATTGTTGATAGATCTTCTCTAGGCTGCGTTTTGGATTCTGGATTGTTGAGAGAAAAGGAAAAAAAAATGTTAAGAGGATCTAATTGTTGGAAAAGAAAATAAAAATGTTAAAAGGATCCAACAATTTAAGATCAAAACGGGCAATATTTTGATTATCATATATTTTTACCATTTGATCACATAGCAAATCTCACCTCAACTAATAAATACAATGGGTGCAGCAAATTAATCAATTAAATTTAACAGTAGTAAGTTTTGCCACATCAGATATTAAGTCAAAATGATAAATGCATAGGATAAACATAGCATTTTTGTTTAAAAACTATACAAGAATGACTTGCTATGAGTATTTTCATGGTTTACCAAATTTTTTTTTCACCGTCAAATTTTGGTAAGAGAAGATCGATAGTTGATTGGAAAAATATGCAAAAGTTTAGCAAAATCATTTTTTGTATCAAATTTGCAGTGAAGTTATTTCCTACGTTGTTTACTCATTATCAATGTTTTGGATCATGTTTTCGATCAAATGATAAACTGAGGATAAATTTTATTATTTTTTTGTGGTTTTAGATATAGCACTGACCTTCTTTATTTTTGAAACTAATGTTAGTATTTTTTCTAGAGCTAGTTTTTGTAAAAAAAATGACAAGATTGCTCTTTATTTTAGAGCTTTCAAATTTTATTTCTCAATACACCAATTAAAATAAATAAATATTCTCTCATGTAAATGTATTTTATGGAAACACTACGGTTATTTGAACAAATTCAGAAAATTCAAATTGCTTCTTGCATTTGTGTAATTGTGTTTATATTTGATACTGACTTTTAGATGATTCAATTACACAAATTATAGTGTAACTAAATTTTATAGTGTAATTAAATTATCTTTACCAGTCTAAAATTCTCTGTAAAATCATTAAACATATTGAGTTTCATTAAAAATATTGAGCTCATCTACTTCAACCAATCATATCCACTCTGAAAATACGTAATTGCGCTAATTCATCACTATTGACGTCTTATGTGATGCAACATCAAACTATACCCAAATAAATTGTACAAATATAGTTTATCATAGTGTTACTCCTAATTGTAATACAAATTAAGGTTCAATTTGGAATATTGATTTTTTTGATCTCTTGATTTTTTGAGGGTTTTTTTCTTTAATGAACTTTTAAAAATATTTTTTTTCGTTGAGAGAACTTTTTTCCGAATTAGATGAAAACTTTATATTTTCGAACTCCTCTAGTAAAGAAAAATCGAAAAAATATAAAATTTTAATCAAGCGGCGAAAAAAGTTCACTAAATACAAAAAAAAAAAAAATAATCAAATAATAAAAAAAAAAGCATACTCCAAATTGGGACTAAAATAGCATTACTTAAACTATCAT
>BRYE01000022.1:15717353-15724853 GCA_030159115.1 Actinidia arguta var. hypoleuca
ATCCGTCTTCGCCTGTGTACCTGCAAGTTTTCAGGTAAAAATTGTGCCGTAAAGATACAGAGTTGATCAGTAAGAAATCATTGCCTATTCCAAGTAAGATTAAGAAAACTGAATGCTGGAGAATTTGTTCGGTATTTTTGCAGTTGTTTTCTCAGTTTTCATTTCTCTTGTTTTTTGAAACAAAACAATGAAAACTTCCAAAAACCGCTGCTGTGCAATTTTGAAAACATCATTTCAGTGTTCATACGAGTTTGTTCCTGTCTAACTGTTGTTTTTGTGACACAGCTCACCAAATAAGACTTGTATGCCATTCTCGAATTCTGTTTTCTGGAAAAAACACATAAAACTCAATTGGCGCACTGCTTTCAAGAACTATTTTCAGAGAAATATTTTGAGAAGTTACAACCCACTTTTTTGGAAATTGTCATCTCACAAAAATGAGAATGGTGAAAACAATGGGTGGTTTCGCAGTTCTCATTGTTTTATTTGCGAAAACACAAAAAATGGAAACAATTAAACTTTTGAAGTTTTGATTGTTGTGATGAAAACCCATTGCATATTCTGGTATTGTTGTCGTAAACTGTTTCGTGTTTCCATTTTTTGGAAACACTAACATGTTTTAACATCTTCCAAACATACCCTGTCCTAGTAAGGAAGCAATTGAAGCCATTGATGTCCAACCTGCTAAACTCCCAAAAGTACATATTGCTCAAATCCTCCTTTGTCAGCTGCTGAAGAGTTCACTTTTGCAAGAGGACCCTGCATCAAAGCCATCCAGTAATAATAATAGCCCTTTTAGGATAATGATTTTTGCATTTCCTTTTTGTCTTTACTTGGTGAAAACATTTAAGCAAAAATAATTTTAAAAATGTAGATATAAGGGTATTTTTATAATTTTTACTGATGTTTGGTAATTTCAAATGCCAATAAAAAATTGCAGTCAACAATTTCCATGAAATGCTCAAGCTAGCAACATAACTAGACTATGAGAATTTCACCTGGAGAGCTAGCATAGACCTCTCATCATGAATGTGCCATGACACATCTCCACCTTTGCCCTTGGCCACCTTCATATGCGCCTCAATGTGAGAAAGATCCGTCTCTCTGCACGCGGCATTCACGACCACGTGCATAGGGGTGGATCCAGAATTTTAGGTTGGAGGCTAAAGTGTAAAATATTTAAAAATTTAAAATAAATTTTGTAATTTTTTAGAAATGAGGGGAGTTATAGCCACTGCTAGTTACATGCTGGATTCGTCTCTGCACGTATATGTGGTTGTCTCCGACCTTCGTGACGATCGAGTTATCGATCGACACTCCCCTCTCGTTCGTAAAAACCGTCAGAGTCCCGCCTAGCCACATCAGCAATCACGAGCTTCTCGAGGAATGGGACACAGTCCTTTCCTCTCAAGCTTAGCCCACACGTGGGAGACATCAAATAGGCCAGCATTTGCCCTACAATTGAGTGTGGAGTCTATGATTGAGTCCTTGTGGTGAAGAGGCACGCTCCATCCAAAAAAAAGGCACCATTTTGCCTCCATTCGCGACGTGGAAATCGTACAAAACTGTCTTCTTGAGCTCACATGTCGAGTTACAAGCTTAATTGAGCGGCCGACAATGAGATTGGTCTCTAAATTAGTTGGTTTTTGGACTGGATACCGAGTTATTTTTCAAAAAAAAAAAACACATTTTCCTCTCATCTTTTCTTCAATGTGTATATCTGGAAAAAAAATTCAAAATTAGGATTCATTAATAAACTAGAAAATAATCAGAGTAATTTCCCGTCAAAGCTTAAATCAAGTCACAGAATTATCAACAAATGTAAGCTAGTTGTTGATGAGTGTGTTTGGATCATGACTCTGTAGAGAAAATATAAGATTCTTTATTTTTAGTTATTATTTGCAAAATTTTGAGCGGAAATGGTTTCCGAAAATGAAACCAAACAGAAAAAAAAAAAAAAGAAAGAGAAAAAGAAAATTTTGCATTCGTGCCCTTTAATCAGCGCATAAGTTTTTAAAATTTTCGAGAATAAGTTTTTAATTTTTTTTGCACCAATCAAAATATCTCAACTAGTTCTTGCATATAAAGTTTCAAAATTATCAAAACCAATATAAATTACAAAATATAGACGATTTTTGAGATGTTCAACATAGTAAAAATGGATAAATAAATTAAGACTGATGGAGTATTTTTTTTGGTATATATATATATATATATATGTGTGTGTGTGTGTGTGTGTGTGCATGTTTTCACTTTTCATGTATGTATAAAATAATAATGCGTACCATCTTTCTATTTGCTAGTGCTAAAAAGAGTAAAAAAAGGTTATGACAAATTTTCAATTGAGGCTATGTTTGGAACTTGTGTGAGAAAAGAAATGAAGAGAAAGTAGGAAAAGTAATTGAAAGGAAGGATCTAGAGGAAATTAGTTTTTTTTTTTGTTTATTTTGTAAGAAAATAAAATGGAAAAAAAAATCAAGTTTTAAAAGAAAGATGAAAAAAATGATAAAATCACTTAAACAACTAAGCGAAAACAAAGTGGGAAGAAGATTTCAAAATAAACAGGATAATAAATTTTTATTTATTTTCTATCGAAAACTAAGACCCAAACAAGGAAGGGAAAAAAATATTATTTTCCATTTCTTTCGTTCCAAACACACCTTTAAAATCTCGGCTTTTTAGACTCAAAAATATAACTTTGAATAAATTACATTTTGCACTCATGTACTTTCACCTAAGTTCTAATTAACTCTTTAAGCTTCCCCTTCTATTCAGTTAAGGGCCAAATGGCATCTTCAATGTGGCCACATGACAGAAATAATGGGTGCAAAGTGATACTTAGGTGAAAGTAAAAGGGTAAAAAGTGCAATTTCTCCTACAACTTGCTAGTTTAAGTCGGACAATTTTCATAAGGGAAATGACATTTTGTACACTTGGATTTTAATTAAAATTTCACTTATTGTTATTCAATTTGAATAGACAAGAGAGAAACACCAACACTTAATTTAAAATATAAGGGATAGTTTACCACAATTTAAAGTAAAGTGTGTAAAGTATGGATTTGGGTAAGTGGTATGGGTATGGGTCCAGATTGCCACATAGGCACCACTTGGAACCACATAGGCAACACGTGGGACGGAGGTTAATGATCGGTCTTGATTGCAACATAGGTTAAGGATTAAAGAGAAAAATTATTTGTTTAATAGCCCAAGTGGGAATAGGTTAATAGTTTAAGGGGGAAAATAGTAATTAACCCATAATCTCGTTGGATTTGGATAGTTTAGATGAACCTTCGTTGGACACGTATCTGTGAAAACGACGCCGGATGCGACTGGCAAACTCAAGAGAAACGTTAACATGAGCCAGAAAAATTGGTGGTCCCCTTCAAATCCCATTAACATGACCACATTTGTACACCATGTGTTGGAACCATTTGATGTGGCATCGTATATGGCACCAATTCCATTACTTGGTGGACCCCACAATTGCACAAATTTGGTCACTGGTCACCGTAGTATTATTGTTGGGTAAATCCCTCTAGAATGCACTAGAAAGGATTAGAGAATCAAATATGAAGGAGATTATCGGCAGTTAAGTATGCTCATGAAAATCTTCATCCCATCAACTAAGTTGTAGTTCAGAGTAGTGATCGTGGATGATATCAATAAGTAATATGGTATACTAACAAAACTTTATACAATAATCTCATCAAGAATGATGTGGTAGTGGTATTTTTCAAACTATAAGAACAATGCGATCTTTTTCTTCTAATTTATTGATTGATGTGATTTATATTCGAATTCGCAAAATTCTGATGTGTAATCAATCTTGAACGCGCATAATTGTAATTGTTGTAGCTGACATGTCACCATCAGGTTTACAATTTTGTGTTTGTAATTATTGATTTTCTTTCAGTAGAAATGCATACTCAATTGCATATATAGCCTTGTTAATGTTATGGGAAAAGCTCTTGAGGTCTCTATTAAGCCATTTCGTCCACTTTTTGGATGGGATTTCTGGATGGAAATTCAGAAATCAAGAGAAGTCTCCCAGCCCTCCTTGCATCAATGTCAAGAAACCGTATTAAAGTTAGTTGTTGGCTAAGAAGCACGGATACGGACACGTGTGTCGTGTCGGACACGGACACGTGTGTGGCTGGTAAAATTAATGCTAGAGCAGCAAAAATGGATAGTCGTCGTGAATCAAGGAATTGGCCTTTAAACTGTGCATTATACATTTTAGCAATAATAGAGAAGACATGGCATTTTTTATTTTCTATTGAGGATAGTTGAGCCCAAACCTTACTAAATTTCCCTTCTACATCTAAAAAGAAACATGATGTTGCAAGGCAGCAAATGCAAAAATATGTTGTGCATGCAATGTCTTGCACTGCAACAGATTAAAAACAGCAAACATACTTTATACTTGATATCTAAGGATTTGCCAAGTAAAATACATACACATCCCTACCGATAAAAAAAAAAACATATCCATCAATAGTAAGACCAATAAAGGTTGAAATGAATCAACCGTTCCATTGATATTATACCTGAATTGCTTTGTCTAACCGAAAGGGTATGATTTCTTCACCCATCTCTAGTGTGCTTTTGAAATTGTGCCTTGCAAGCCAGTCCCAGTATTCGGGTTCTTTTGAAAAATCTTTTTTCATCTCAGCCAGTATCTCGTTCTGTATTTGTTCTGAGTGAGCTAAGTCTGTTGCTTCAAATATCTCCATAAACCACTTTCTAAGTCCAAAATTAGAAGGAAGTGCTTCAACTGCACCACTGTAAACAATTCGAAGAATGCTCAAACCTTGCTCCCAGAACAATTCTAATTTCTTCTGGGATTCCCCATTTTGGACATTTGATGCCTCATCATCTTCTTTCTTGTCCTCAAGGGCCATAAATAACTCTTTGTTTTCATCTTTCCATTTTTTCTCATCAGTATCTCGATGATCACGAACAAGTGCTTCCTCATCTTCTCCAAGAATAACCTTCCTTGCCTTTAGCTTATTGAGGTATGTGAGTTCCATACGAAGATACTCCACCCAAAGATCCTCTGAAGTTGGGCAAGTTCTCAAACCACTTTGCATAAGAGCACGAGCTGCTGTGACATTTAAGTTTTGGTCAAACTCCCAAGCTGCAGCATATATCCAGACCCCTGGCACTTTTGGATGAAATCTAATCACCTGAGCCAGGACCTACAAAAAGTAGAAAGGTTTCATACATGTTGGATCAAAACCTTATATTCTCCAAACAGTGGTCTTGACATTTGAAACCAAAAATTTGACGTACCATTTGCAATACAATATTTTGATGCAAATGCACATTGGAAATCAAGTGGCTAATACCATGATTGTGCATTACTTTCATCATCGCTTTGTTAATTTAAATATAAGGAAACAAATAACTTTCAACAATTACCAGCTAACAAGCTTTATTCTCTTTTGTAATCCAAATATGTCATAAAAATTTGTAATTCAACAGAAAACAATATATACAGAATAAGCTCATAACCATTTCTCATTATCGCCACTTGTACAAAGAAAACAACTAATTACATTCTCAAGTACAAAAGACAAAGCCTTTCCCCCGCAATATTAGTTGCCGCTCACATTAACAAGTTTCAATTTCCTTCTTTTGTCTTCACTACCAATTACAAAGATATAAGGCCAAGAAATCATAGAACTACTGTCTATCAAATATCATCCACAATCAGCTTAAGGCCACAAGAAAGCAACACTGTACAAATGTATATACACGTACATGCACTTATGTATGCATATACCATTGTGTAAATATTACCTTCCTTATCCATTCATTTCTCCGTTTCCTGCAAATATTTCTATTATCTCCATGTTTACTACACAAAAACACTCTCAATTGCGCACTACAAAGCCTTTTCCCCATTATTACGGACCACTACACTCAACAAGTTTCAATTTCCTTCTTTTGTCTTCACTACCAATGATTGGATAGCTGAAATATATAACCAGAGTATATCAAAACGATACAACAATTTTCAAATTAAGAACCAAAAGCAACAGTAAACACGTGTATACACATATAATGTACTTATGTGTGCATCTATAAACTATATGTGTACATTACCTTCTTCATGCGTCCATTCTTGCGTTCCCTACAAAACTCCAGAGAGAGAGAGATGAATGGTGGGTTTAGGGCTTTAGGCTATCAACAGTTGTTATTTGGGAAACCAAATGGAGATTTCGGGTTTAGAAGATTTGGACCAAATGAGAAGGTGAAGCCCGCCCATATAGTTGGGCCGGATTTTCTGGTCCAGTCCATAAATAATAACAACATTATGCAATTTTCATTTTTTGGGGGGAAAATCATTTTTTTTCAAACCTAAAAATTTACTTCCAATATTCTTGAATATTTTTTTATTTTATTAAATGCAAAATATTCCACTTTCTAAGTACAAATACCATTAATTTGTAGGTAACTATTATAATAAAATAAATGACCAAATATAAATTTAATAAAATTATACAGAAAAAGGCCACATATCTCTTGGTGGTAATTATATTCTTAGAAAAATTTGAATGAGTGAATGGGAATCAGGATTTCTCCTTAGAGTTAATTTTTGTGCGAAAATAATAAAATTATTCTTAGATTTAGGGCTTTAAAATTTATTTGCTCAATGCACCTATTAAAATAAATAAATATTCTTTATTTTTGGGTAAAAAAATTGATAACAAATTTTATTCTTTAAGTATGTTTAGATTATGAGCACTTAAAAACTAAAATATCTAGATTATTTTTTTAAAAAAAATCTTATTGATAACGAAGTTTGATTTTTGAAGTACATTTTGATGAAGAATACTTAAAAGTAAAAACTATTTAGATCAATTCTTTTTAAAAAAATTATTTATTGATAAAGAATAAAAATAAAGTAGGTTATAAATAGATGATGTTTTTAGAAGAAAAAAATAGAGAATATTTATTTATTATTTTTTAAAAGAATACTTATTGATAAAGAATGAAAATAAAGTATTTTACGAATAAATTATGTTTTTAAGAAAAAATAGAGATTATTTATTTATTTTAATGGGTGTATTGGGAAGATAGATTTTGAAGTCTTTAAATTTAAGTGCAACTTTATTATTTTTGCACAAAAATTATCTCTAGGGAAAATTATGACAATAATTTTAAAAATAATAGAGATTAGTACTATTTCTTAAACTATCATAAATCTCAGGAGAGATCGATGAAATATACCCTATATAATTTAATAATTAATACATGAATTTCAGCTTCCTTTTCATTTCCTAATTCTATAGTACTTTTTACCCTCCAAGTTTTTCTTGATATTTATTTAAGTCCCTAAGGTTTGCTTTATGGACCTTTTTCAGTCGCATGGTGGTGTATCAAAATGAATTTTTAGATTAAGTGCTATGGTGTAAAGTTTAAATATCCAATTCGTCAAATACGTGGTTAAAATTTTAAATTGGCGTGTCCCCTTTGATTAAATTTATTTATT